>WBZZ01006288.1:0-17500 GCA_019918135.1 Paulinella micropora
CTTGTGCACGGGCACATTGATTGTGTTTGAAATTTTCGACTTAGTATCGGAGCAGTTGCAGTCTGTCACTCAGCTTGCATCTGTCTTAACAAATGTGGGCACCCAGTACACTCTCTTTTATAACCACAAAGCCATACTCCTATATTTCCTCAGTGCTTTGCACGTCTACAACAAAAAATAAGCTCACACTGCTCATGCAAGACTGCAAAACATTCGACAAGGTAAAGCACTTGAACTTTTTGGAGATGAGCGTCTTTGAGGCCACGACTAAGGCCGTGAGCCCAAAAATGTTGTGGACCGAAGTAATGACCGCTTGTCAGAGGCTCGACAGCCAGACAGCATCCTTGATCGGTTCTGCATCGGCTTCTGCTCAACCGCAAGCCGCACATACGCAACGATCTCTAGGAAAGCGACCAAGAGAGAACAGTCGTGAAGCTAACACACCTTGTATTCGTTGGTGGGCACGGGCACAATGCTTCAAACACACAAATAAGAAATGCACGTACAACCACGATGTAGAGGACACCCGCATCCGAAACACACTCCTCAAGAACGTACGGTCGGACGAAACCAACACCGTCGCCGTTCTGCGCCGACTGCGCAAGGATCAGGGGTGGAAATTACAGGATGTAGCGGACCATGACTACGAACTAGCTGACGCGATCAATTCTCTTTTCGCTAGAGATGATCAGAAGAATGCAGCCATAGAAGCCGCAAGTAGAGGAAGAGGTGGAACACGAGGAAGAGGAGGAGGGAGAGGAATCAATCGAGGAGGAGGAGCCCCTTTCGCACGAGGCACATACACTCGCGGGGGGGAGAGTGGATTTGTGAGAAGAGGAGGAGGAAGATGTGTATTTCAAGGTAGAGGAGGAGGAAGATGGGTTGGCCGAGGTGGATACTGCAGCGCAGAGCGCCCGTACCACAGAGATGGGGGCTGGGCAGACGGCTCGAGCTCAAGCTCGAGTTCCTCAGCACCACAGGCCTATGCGACATCAGGCGCAACCACTACCGACACTGATGCCGACTCAGGTAACAGATTTGAGGTAGTCCACTGACTAGAGAAGGAGGGAGAAAACAGAACAACGTGCATTGCACGATACACCGTTGTGCAGGTCCAAACCAAGGGTACCAGTGAGTCTAAGAGCCCACAGCATGCCACAGACCAACTCAAAGGTAGTACAATACCAGTACACCCATCACGACAACAAACAGTGCATGCTGCTAATAGGCAGGCGAGTAAAGCGCTGGCAAAGAGAAAGCAGGCGGGCCTGTCGCAGCCACAGCCGAAGAAAGTAAGAATAGAACCGGCAGTTAATCTTATCAACTTGCCGAGACAGACAATAGACAAGGAGGATGGAGGACATCAACCTCTCCTCACGGTCTCAAACAGAGAAAGCAAGGACAATCATCCTTCGCCTGTGAACAATACCCAAAAAGACATTACAAAAACGGCGGAAAGGGAGGAGGAGGCGAACCTCGAGAAAAGGATACAGATTTTAGAACACAAGCTCCTTGTATTGGCCTTAAAAAGTCACCGGCCAGACGCTTTATGCTATACGAACCTTTTTTGTGAAACATTAAATACCTTTATAAACGCTGGTAATGATACTATGGCGAATATTAATATTGTCGGCCAGAAATTTACTACGAAACACCATAAGTGGTTAGAAACTAATATGAAAAAATCATCTGGCACCTTGAAAGGAGTTAGTAGTCGGACGGATATAACTGGCATCATCACTTTAAATTTTAAATTGAAATCCAGACGAGTATATCGAGTGGACTTTTACGTTGTCCCCGAATACCACGGATCTGTTTTTTTGTCGTACGACCAACTGGCGACAATGAACGTAGTGATTGATTGCGCCGCCAAAAGAGTCATATACGGCGTAGAGCCAGGAGAAGAATATACTGTCGACTCTCTCCATGCTGTTGACTCATACGAGGCCCTACACCTAGGGGTAGCATCGGAAGGGAAACAGGTGGCCATTACACACGCATATGAGGCATATATGCCAACGGACGCGGTGTCTAAAGATGGTTCAAACCTGTCAGACAAGAGAGAGGCGGAGGTTTATACGGCTACAGTCTCTACACAATGGGATAAAAAGTCGATAGACGATCTCATTGAAAAGAGGAAAGAGGAGATTATATGCATGGGAAAAAGGTGCCCATCGTTGGCGAGATTTGAAGAAGGAGCAGGGGCCGATGTATATATTACCAACGGGTATTGCTTTCACGTAAAGGTGGAAGAGAAGGACAGACAGGAGTTTATACCGAGGAGAAGGGGACGACTCCCTGATATCCCGGCAGAAGATATTAAAAGCTTTATTACCTAATTCTGGGGTGACGAGCCTACGTGGCCGCTCTCACTGACAGAAGTGAAAAAGTGCCTGCGCACTCTTTTTGAAAATAATAAACCATATACGGTCATACTCCAGTACAATGAGAAGGCGATATGGGCGCAGGAGATACGGGACCTGCTTATTGATCATCCGATACCGGTGCACTCACGGAAGCAACACTTAGTGGTGGCTTGTCGTCTCGGGACTCGTGAGCAGAGCAGTGCATACAAGCGGAAGCTCAGATACCAGGACAAGTTGAAATTGATTCCTCAAGCATTCACATGCTTCGATGGTTTCTACACCCAAAAAGCTCCGTTGCAATATGCGAGATTAATAGATATGTTGGTAGGTCTGGCGGAGGACGACGAACCAGACACTGCCACATATGAAAAAACTGGAATGGACGATATATCAGAAGAAGAGTTGAGCTTGGAGGAGGACAGAGCACCCCTCAAGCATCAAAAGAGAATGACGAAGTGGTAAATAATAAGGATCCAAAGGTCTCATGGTCTTAAGACCATGAGACTTTGCCTGTCATTGCGATAGAATTATAGAAACACTTTTTTCAATTAATTTTATTAATTTCCAAGCGTATTAATTAGTTTTACAGCTAAAATTTTTTATAAAGATATGAATAGATGTTTAATGATTTCAAAAAATTACTTATTGATCCTGTAATTTTGCTGACAGTCTTACGGGCAGGTGTTCTGCATGCAAGAACATGCTGTCTGTTGAAGAAGGAAACTGATACGTACAAGTTCATAAACAAAACGTCAAACACATTGCACGTGTCAGCCCTATTCTTTCAGTTGAAATTTTTTTTAATGGACACACGTGAACTACCACCAACACTGACCGCGATGTACCAACACTGACCGCGATGACCGCATTACACCGAAGCTAAAAACGTGTAGAAAGCGTTTGTATTTTGTGAAGTTTGATACGCCAGATACGCTGCAAAAGGCGAAAAGTTGCCTCTGTCGCTCCCACTCGTGTTCCGCTCACGCAGTGCATTTAGCAATGCAGACTGGTTGCCACAATTGCCACTCAACGCAAGTTCCAACTCGTCAGTTTCTTCTCCGTTCCTAACCCGATGTCTGGCTTCATTGCTTGATTGATTGTTTGCTTGCGATGGATTGGTGGCTTGCGTGTTGCTTGATTGGTTGCTTGCTTGAGCGGTGGCTTGCTTATTGGGCGGCTGACAAGTTGACCTCCCGCATTCGCAAGTTTCACCATGCGGGTCACAAACAGTGCACCTGCAGCCCGGGCCGCACTTGCGCTCTCCCTGCTTGCACTCTGGCTCTGGGCTTGGCTCAAATACCTTAGGCTGCCTAGGACCACCTCGCGTAGACGTCTTAATAGGACCAACGTCCTCAGACTCCTCGCGATTGAGCTCAGGCTGACAAGTTGACCTCCCGCATTCGCAACCTTCACCATGCGGGTCACAAAGAGGGCACCGGCAGCCTGGGCCGCACTTGCGCTCTTGTTGCTTGCGCTCTGGCTCTGGCTGTTTGCTTGGCTGAACTACCTTAGGCGGCTTAAGTCCACCTCGCGTAGACTGCTTACGACCTCCTCGCGGAGTCTTATCCCCTGTGACCGACGTGCTAGCGCTTGCACCCTCAGTATGAGTGTCAGTCAGGCTTTCGTCCTCCTCCTCCTCCTCCTCCTCCAGGCTTGCACCCTCAGTGTCCTTGACAGGCGACGGACTGCGAGATCTGCAAGGAGACAACTTTGCCCGGCCGCGGCGCGAGGAACGAGACTTGCCAGCTGCTGCCATTTCCTTGCGAGATGCTGGATCAGGAATGTCGTTTGCACGGCGAAAAGCTTTGCAGGCAAAACAACTGCACTTAACTTACTGTGATTTACGTTCCCCCCCCCCCCCTTGGCCCGCTTATCACAATGGCCGTCAGTGTTACTTTTTGGTGGGTTCTTGGTTTCCTTCACGGGCACATCTACCTAACACAGCAAAGCGAATTCTACTATTCACTCAAGCATAGTGACTGACCCCTTTGCTGGCCTTAGGTACATCAAACCACTTGAGCTTGCCATCCTGTACAAGCAACATTAAACACATATATAGACACAGACATAACAATATTAGTACCTTGCCGAAGCCTGCAGGTAATATTTGAGGAATTTTAGCCTTCGGATGCTTGGTCCAATACAGGACCCCGAAGTTTAAATACTGTATAGCCCCCACCTCGATGTTAGTGAGCGCCTGGGCAATTGGGTAATCGAATCCCTTGCGGACAACAAACGTGAGGTTGTCAAAGCCGGCAGGCGCGTGATTCAACAGACCCCCGGCGTTGTTGGCTGACTTTTTGCCGGCAATGAGCTGCGATCGCATCTCGCTCGTCACGTACCAGAGCTTGTTGCGGATTTGCATGCAATTGCTGCCAGGATTACTGAGCACTGTCTTGAAAGTTTCGGGATCTTCCTCCTTGTCGACACACTTGCCCCAAAATTGTAGAAGTGGAGCTTGGCGCCCATCGAAGTAGTTATCTTCGCGTACTGCCACATCGCCCAGTTTCCCTGTGTTTTTCGGCTTGATCCAAATTGTAGGTGTTTCCATTCCGCTGATATCATTCTCGTCGCAACCGGAAGTGCGATCGAGAATTGAAATAGAAAATTTCGATAGCGTACTTACCCTTCTGGGAGTAACACGGCCCGATGTCACTGACGGTAGCGACGTCTTGCTGCAGCAAACAGGAACGTATGACTGCATGCGCAAGCACAAAAGAGAATACATGAGGGACCTTGCATCAGCGGCTTTCGTTTTTTTTTGGCCGGTGGGAGTCGCTGCACTAATAGCTGCATCAGTCTTACGAGAAAAGCTGAGAAGGATGCTAGCGGCATCGGCCGCCGTGTCGGTCGTTGCTGGCGGCGTGTTCCTGCTGCAGCAAACAGGAACGTATGACTGCAAGCACAAAAAGATACTACAATCAATGAGGGACCTTGCGTCAGCGGCTGCCAATTTTGTCTTTTGGCCGGTGGGAGTCGCTGCGCCAGCCTTACTAGCAGCATCGGCCGCCGGGTCGGTTGGTGCTGGCGGCGTGTTTCTGCTGCAGCAAACGGGAACGTATGACTGCAAGCACAAAAAGAGACTACAATGAATGAGGGACCTTGCATCGGCTGCTTCCATTTTTTTTTTTGGGCAGGTGGGAGCCGCTCCAGCCTTACGAGCAGCAGAGGCCGCCGCGTCGGACGATGATGGGGTAAGCAGCATGCTGCAAACATACATATGACTGCAAGCACGTTTGTAAAATAATGAAGAACCTTGTAGGTTGGTGCTCATGCTTCACTGGGGTACAAGTACTAGTACCAGAAGTATCAGGTCTCTCGTCCGCCTCCTCTTCTTCTGACTCACTATTTTCGGAACTAGTAGTCTCGTCCGCCTCAGCAGTGGCTTCAGGAGTGTACAAGTCGTCCGCGTCGAGCCCATCTTCATCCGCTTTAATACGCCATGCAAGACAATGCATAACCCATGGCATGTACGTGCACGTGGAACTAATTGCGCATGGCAAAATTAAATGATATCAAGCTGACCGCCAATCATAATGCTCATAAGCGGCATCGGAGTCAAAGTCTAACCGGTGGCTGCCGTTCAAACTATACAACAATGAATCATTAATGAGGTTCCAAATAAAAATAAGGTATTAGTTATTACCTCATGCACTCCGAGGTATCATCATCACGCCCGACGGAGCCAAGGGAATGCGTTGACACCGAGGAATCGCCGCGCTCGTCCGCGATGACACATTGCTTAATACACGGAATGTCATGGTTTTTCTCCCAATAGGGATACTTGGGCAGCCGGGGCCGGTGACCCAAAACCAAAGGAGCAATTTACTGCTGCATTATGCATTGCTTTGCCCCCGTTACCATGTCTGCCCTGAGCTTCTCTGTCTCCACCTTGTTGACAAACAGAAAGTCAACAAACTGCAGCTTAAAGCGACGCTTGACACTCCCATTCACTTCCCGGCCTTTACCATCCACTTCCCTGGCGATTAGAAGTGAAGCGCCTGTGATCTCGAACTTGTTGATGTTGCCGGGCGCTGGACGCACCAAGACGCCGGGACTAGATATGATATTATATTACTGCTGCCAAAATTGCAAGAAATTATGATGCCTACCCGACAATGATGATATTTTCGTCGTTGTTGCCGTATAAGCTCACCCACGAACCGACCTAAAACATGTACAATCAAGCAGGCCAGCAAACATCACCCTCATTCATTTGCGTGTTTACCTCAAATCATCGTGTTGGCATCAGGCCAAAACATGGAGTCGACCAAAGCAAAATAAGAGAGGGTCTCTGCGTCGACTGTTGGCAGGTACACAATCAACATCCTGAACAAAACAATCAAGCAATTTACGGGCAGCTTTAAGAAAAATCAGGTACCCTTGCTGCATGAGCGCTTTTGTTTCTTTAGTTGCGCCCTTTGGAAACTTATACGTAAGGCAATCGTAAGGTGGCACTAGAATCGACGGCCACTTCGTGTCTTTCCCTGAAAAGCTGACAGTCGCAAAGAAAACCGAGAGAAGCTGATCGTCGTTCTTCTCTGCAGCTGGCTGCTTGGCTGCACCATCGCCAGCGCCGTCCTTCTCTACAGCTGGCTGCTTGGCTGCACCATCGCCGGCGCCGTCCTTCTCTACAGCTGGCTGCTTGGCTGCACCATCGCCGGCGCCCGTCCTTCTCGCTTGGCTGCACCATCGCCGGCGCCGTCCTTCTCTACAGCTGGCTGCTTGGCTGCACCATCGCCGGCGCCATCCTTCTCTACAGCTGGCTGCTTGGCTGCACCATCGCCGGCGCCGTCCTTCTCTACAGCTGGCTGCTTGGCTGCACCATCGCTGGCGCCGTCCTTCTCTACAGTTGGCTGCTTGGCTGCGCATGCGCCGGCGCCGGCGCCGTCCTTCTCTACAGCTGGCTGCTTGGCTGCGCATGCACCATCGCCGGCGCCGTCCTTCTCTACAGCTGGCTGCTTCGCTGCACCATCGCCGGCGCCGTCCTTCTCTACAGCTGGCTGCTTGGCTGCACCATCGCCGGCGCCTGCCTTCTCTGGCTGAATGTCTGCACCATTAGCCGGTACCACGCCTTGTACGCTGTTCCTAGTATGCTCGCAAAGTCTGGCGAGCGATGCCAGCTGTTGTTGCACTTGCCTGCTCTGTTGCGTGGGCGATCTCTGCTGCTGCACGTGAAGTGATGCAGCATATTCGCTACTAGGCACAAAAACAAAACATATTCATTGTATGTAAGCAAGCAGACTACTTGACCCCTCTTGCGTGCCGCTTGCTAGCGCTCCAGCGGCCTCAAACAAACAGAGCAAATGTATTACTTGAGCAATGCAAGTGACTCATACTATACCGTTGCAGCAGAGGCAGCAGCGGAAGATTGCGAAGACTGAAGCTTAGCTTGAGACGCAGCAAGCAAGCGGCCTCCAGCAGTTAGTTTCTTCTTGTTAGCTGGCTTGACAGTTTCACTCTTCTTATTAGGTGCCTTGGCAGCCGGCTGATTGGCCTCACACAAACAGAGCAAATGTAATACTAGATCAATGCAAGTAAATAATCAGATTACCTCTTGAGAAGGGGTAGCAGCGGAATGAGCAACATTTGGTTTCCTCTTCTTATTATGTGCTTTGGCATCCGGGTGATTAGCCTCAAAAAAACAGAGCAAATGTAATACTAGATCAATACAAGTGAATAATCAGACTACCTCTTGAGAAGGGGCAGCAGCGGAAGGGGCCGCGGCAATCTTAGTTGCCTTCTTGGCAGCCTGAAACAAACAGAACAAATGTAAGCAAGCAATCAAGCAAGCAAGCAAACAAGCAAGCAAGCAAGCAAGCAAGCAAGCAAGCAAGACAAACAAGACAAGCAAGCAAGCAAGCAAGCAAGCAACACAAGCAACACAAGCAAGCAAGCAAGCAAGCAAACAAACAAACAAGCAAGCAAACAAGAAAGCAAAGAAAGCAAGCAACACAAGCAACACAAGCAACACAAGCAAGCAAGCAAGCAAGCAAGCAACGCAAGCAACGCAAGCAAGCAAGCAAGCAAGCAAGCAAGACAAGCAAGACAAGCAAGACAAGCAAGCAAGACAAGCAAGACAAGCAAGACAAGCAAGCAAGCAAGCAACACAAGCAACACAAGCAAGCAAGAGAGCAAGCAAGCAAGCAAGCAAGCAAGCATTCAAGCAAGCAAGCAAGCAAGCAAGCAAGCAACACAAGCAAGCAACACAAGCAACACAAGCAACACAAGCAACACAAGCAACACAAGCAAGCAAGCAAGCAAGCAACACAAGCAACACAACCAAGCAAGCAAGCAAGCAAGAGCAAGCAAGAGCAAGCAAGAGAGCAAGCAAGAGAGCAAGCAAGAGAGCAAGCAAGAGAGCAAGCAAGCAAGCAAGACAAGCAAGACTAGCAAGACAAGCAAGACAAGCAAGCAAGCAAGCAAGCAAGCAACACAAGCAACACAAGCAAGCAAGCAAGCAACACAAGCAACACAAGCAAGAGAGCAAGCAAGCAAGCAAGCAAGAGCAAGCAAGAGAGCAAGCAAGCAAGCAAGCACACAAGCAAGCAAGCAAGCAAGCATTCAAGCAAGCAAGCAAGCAAGCATTCAAGCAAGCAAGCAAGCAAGCTACCACTGCAGATGGAGCAGGCCTTTTTCTGCCACTCTTCCTACTACCCTGCTTTTGACTTGCCTCCTTGCTCGCATTAGAGAGGCCTTCCTCCTTTCTTTCGAATCTCTGATTTTTCCAGACATTGGCCCTTTCTACGTACTTGTAGACGAAGTTGTCACTCAAGAATGACCACGTATCCTCATTATGTGGCAGATTCCAATAGCACCGCGACACATCAGGAGGAATATCCAGGCTCGCAAACGGTTGCCACTCGTCACTGCTGTTAACCAGCAGAAAAGCCCTTGACAACTCCATCAGACTTGTCCACTCGAATCTTTTGGATGGAGGCAACTCGAATTTTATTTTTGCTACTTGAAGCTTCCATAACGTTGCGATCCTACGGACGACAACCGACTGATTCAAGCGAGCACTTTCAAATGTGAGGGAAATGCCTATTTGTACCGGTGGATACAAATATTTTCCCCATATCGTTAACGTGCGTGGTGCGACTCTCATTGTCATTCTTGGTTGTTTTAGACTTATCTAGTGGTAAACAGCAAAGCCTGCGCCTCTGGCGCAAGGCACCGCAAGGTACTAGTGTTTGACTTATTATTTATGTCACTTAATTGTTGTTTTCGTGTTTTTTTAAGGTGCCACTGCGTGTACGCTCGCGACGGAGTGCAATGGTATTCCAAAATGGCTTTGTATGTGACACAACACTGTTGATTTGTGCTAGATTTGAGGTATGTCTTGGCTTCTCAAAGCATACACGCAACCTGAGCGTCAGAGTGAGGTAATACGCAAAGATGATGACGGCTCCTTGCTTTCTGCTGCTTTGCCCAGCAATTCCTCGCTAAACGTGATTTCACTTTCCTGCCAGGCAGCTGGGAAGCAGGAGGAACGCCAGACAATCTCTAATAATGATTTTCTATCCAAGAAACGGTCTTCTAGCTTGTTTACTAGCTCTTCGGATGCTCAAAGCGAGCCAGCCAACAAACGAAATTCAGTTTCGCGTGTCGGTAGCGGCAATTCCTCGCTAAACGTGATTTCACTTTCCGGCCAGCCATCTGGGAAGCAGGAGGAACGCCAGAAAACCTCTGACCATGATTTTCTATCCAAAAAACGGTCTTCTAGCATGTTTACTAGCTCTTCGGATGATCAAAGCGAGCCAGCCAACAAACGAAATTCAGTTTCGCGTGTCGGTAGCGGCCGCGCCCGTCTGGACGAGACTCAGCTCAGCCCTAGACATCGAAAGCGACTAAAAAAAGGCCGAAGATGGCAGGAAAGACAACGGACAGCCCGCAAAGTAGCCGACGACTACCCTGATGACAAAGCGTTGCAGGAAATGCTCATGTCAGGTGAGGGGGAGAGGATGTTTCCTGAAACCAGCGCACTTCTGCGCCGCAACAAGGCATAGGCTGCAGCCGCTAACGCTGTCAAGAGTGTTTGGAAAGCATGCCAGCTAGAGCAGCGCACAAGCAGAAAATGGTTGGAAGAATGAGGGGACTCATGACTTCTCAAGAGTGGAACGATTTCAGAGTTTCTATCAACAACAAGTACGCTGCGAAAGCTGCACGTGTAGAAAGGCAGCTAGAGGAGCGTGCAGCAAAAGGCGAGGCTGTGCCTGTAGATGTTTTCAATCAAAAGCGAGCTGCCGAGGAACAACGCGAAGGAATTTCAGTTTTAGAAAAAAGCATCACCAAGAAAGTAGTTCTAGAGGCGATGGGTCATAAGTCCGGTCGTGAGACTCTTTACTGGTACGGTAACCTAGATAGTTTTCACCATAACTACACAGATACGCTTTTCAAGACTATCTTCAAGCAAATGGTGCTAAGTGCTGGTAGTGTAGAGGCCCTTGTGGTTGAGTTGAAGGCGACGAAGTGGGTTTCGGCGAATGCGGCAGCGTATACATGCGGAGGTATGTGTGGCCGGGAATGCAGTCATTTTTACAACCACGAACTCGAAAAACCTTCAACAAAATTCTGGCCCATCAGAAAGTCTCGTTCATGTGCATTACCAAGACAGTACAGTGCAAGTGGCATGACAATTACGACAAATGGTGCGCTGAGTTAAAGCGAGAAGAAGCTAAGACCGGAGCTGCCCGCAAGCCCAAGAAGATTCTCCAACTCAAGCAGAACAAGAACAAGTGTGAGATTCATTTCCGACAGTATGAAACGCAACGTAGGTAATTATCTGATGATAATAATTATGATGATATTCATGATTGCATATTGGCATGCCTTCTTCTGTCAGTACCACGCACCACTGCCTGCCGGCACTTTTGCTCAAGTCTGCTGTCTGTTTGCGCTCGCCCGTCCAGTCTATGGCCTTGAGTGGCATCTAATAGTCGGATTAGGTGTAAAACAAACTTCCGGTGAGGTTAGTTATGTCAAAGAGCGTCATTCTGATTTATGCTGTGGCTTCATGCTTGTATTTTTGCCTGCCTAGCACTGCTGCTTTTTCTCAAGTCTGCTGCTTGTTTGCTCTCGCCCGCCCTGTCTGTAGCCTTAAGTGGCATCTAATAGTCGGATGAGGTGTAAAACAAACTTCCGGTGAGGTTAGTTATGTCAAAGAACGTCATTCTGATTTATGTTGTGGCTTCATGCTTGTATTTTTGCCTGCCTAGCACTGCTGCTTTTGCTCAAGTCTGCTGCTTGTTTGCTCTCGCCCGCCCTGTCTGTGGCCTTGAGTGGCATCTAATAGTCAGATTAGGTGTGAAACAAACTTCCGGTGAGGTTAGTTATGTCAAAGAGCGTCATTCTGATTTATGCTGTGGCTTCATGCTTATATTTTTGCTGTTAGCTTTGTGCAGGCTCGCATTGATGGTTTGGAGGCAGGGAGTGGCCAGTGGGTCATTTATCAAGACTACCTTGCCTGGTATTCCGAAAATGGTACAAAGATCAACGATCTCCTTTTTACTCTTGTTCAACGCGACTCGCATGGCCAGGTGAAGTATGAATACCTTCATAACTTCATGTTGTGCGAGCATTCAGATGCAACCACGCGTTACACCTGGGCTTATCACTTCCGCAGCAAGAAGGATGGGGGGAGTGGTGAACTCTCTTCGCTGCCAGGTCCTGGAGTACGAACTGGTGATGGCGGCGGTAATTTTACCAGTAGAGCCTTTATTTTTTCAGAGTCGTGCTATCATAGCATTTATGGTGTGGATGTGGAGGCGCATGTGCCCTGTCCAAATCACGCGTGGAATCCATGTGATGGAGCTAAGAGAAACTGACTAGGGTTTTCACTAAAGATCAGGTTGAGCAAGGCCGCGGGTTTTCTCTGGTTTCAGACTGGTTGGAGTCTGCTTCTAACGCCGGATATTCAAATGTTCGTTTATATGGGCCATGAGATGGATGTAATAATGGCTTGGGCGGACAAGAACCAGATCAAGCTTCGCGGAATCAGTGGCTGGCAGTTTCCCTCGTTGCGCTCCTTCAAGTATTCTCAGGACACCGACGCTGGCAGGGTCTTTAGTTTGCCGGGTGTAGCATATGGAGCTTACACCAGCGATGTGCGTGATGCACAGCGCGTGGTACTGGATATGCGGCATGACGATGTTGCGGGTCTGCGGTGTGAGTTTTGCACACAGGCCACCAAGTCACCGCAGCCTGCCCATGGAAAGGGGAAAACGTGCCCAAACCGCAGGGGCGGGGTTACGGGCGTGGAGTCAGGGTTTGTGTTGGAGCAGTCCGATGCAACAGCAGGGATGGAAAGGGAAGAGAAGATTAAGTACTTTCGCAATTTGAAGGCCAAGCAAAGAGTTAAGAAGAAGCGTGCCAAAGGCAAATATAGTAGCGTGCCCAAGGCACAGTGCGTTACATTGCTTGAGGCTATGGGTTTGCCCACAGAAGGTAAAGTGGCGGAGTTGCCAGCGCGTCTAGATGAAGCAACGAGCCACGATGAGCCAAAGGCTAAGGGCCGCAAGGGAGGTAAGCGTGGAAGGGGAAAAGGTGAGAAGGATATCGATGCTAGCCCACCAGCAGTCAAGAAGCGCAAAACCGGTTCCGAAGGTAAAGATTGTTATGCATCGATGCAACTGCTTTGAAATTGTTTTGGGTTGTTTGTGCCTTGTTTGTGAGGTTCCAGTCGCAAGCGTGGCGAGGCACTGACACTGTCGCGAAAGAACGCAGGCAGGTACAGGCTAGAGGTAAGCGTGTTGACTATTCAGGGATGGACGAAGATGGCGAGGAGGAAGAGAAAGCAAGCGCAGGCGAGTGTGAATGCGACATTTGCGGTGTACGTAATAGAAAGCGTTTGTATTTTGTCGGTTGCGAAGATTGCGGAGCTGTACCTGAAAATGACGATCGCGATGCAAGCGATGAGGAAGGAGATGAAGACGAAGATAATGGCGAATGAATTCGCCTGGCAGTGCTTCGTGCGCTGTTTGTTGTAGCTTAGGATTACCTTCTTGGCTGCCGCTTACCCCCCCCCCCCCCTTTCGCTGCCTAATTTAGCCATTCAATGATGTTTCTCCTGCCTAGGCCTCCGCAAAAAACAACACAAAAAAAAAAAAACAAAAACAAAAGTCCCCGCAAATGATCTGCGCAATTTAATTTTACTTAGATCATCTGCAGGGATTGAGTCCCCCCAAATTTTGTCGCGATCGCCTGTTCATTGTGGCCGTAGAGAACGAACTTACTTCATATTTAATGTACGTTACTTTGTATTTGATGTAAGTTCGTTTTTTATGCCCATTTTAAGCCAACTAGCGCGAGTTAAATGCACTCAGATCATCTACTGGGATTGCCAGGCAATGACGCCCCCACCCCCCCTCGCTTGTACTAATACTACAATACTATTATATGAACGTGATTCCTCATAAATTTATATAATGTACTAAAAGCATGTTTTATATAAATTCAAACTATTTAATCGCAGTGATGACTGTATTTAGCGATCGCTGCATGATTAGCGTCATGCAAATTTAGCTTACTTAGCCGGTTTAGCGTACATATACTAGGCTGATCCGCTGTCAAGTAAAAAAAAAAGATTAATACTAAAAGTGATTATTAATATGTTTTATCTCAATTCAAACGTTTTACACGCAATAATCAATAGATTTAATGATATTTAAACAGGTTTGCAAAAAATATATATGGTCTCATTGGTATGAGACCGGATCCTTATTATTTACCACTTCGCCATGTCAGAGGAGGAGTTTAAGGCGGCGATAGACGAGAAATTGGCAGGAGGAGCAGGTACGGAGAAGGAGAAAGAGGTTTTGAAAGAGAGATTGAAGGCGAACAAAATGATTTTTGACCCCCCTCACCACGACGGGCAAATCTGAGTATACATGAAGCAAAGATCGCAGAAGAACAAGCACGGCAGTTACTCGATGAGGATTTCATTGAGAGATCGACATCTCCAATAGTTTCCCAACCGAGACTGGTGCCTAAACCGGGAGGAGAATGGCGCTTAACGGTTAACTATGCCCGCGTCAATAAAATTTTAGAGGAGGAACGAAATCCATTACCTACTCTTGAAGAAGGAAGGCGAGTATTGCGGAACGCCAAGCTATACTCAGTCATTGATCTGAAGAATGGCTTCTGGCAAATTCCACTGGATGAAAAGTCCAGATGGCTGACTGCATTTGTAGTAGGAATGGAGATATATCAGTGGAAAGTACTTCCGATGGGACTCAAACAGGCCCCGGGACTCTTTCAGAAAGCGATGCAAAGCATGCTGAGTAGCAAATATGATGACCAGACAGAGGGAGGTTTCATGAGGAGAAGAGGACAGAAGGCGGGAGAGTACGCATTTTGTTACATCGATGACATTATCGTGTACTCCAATACGATGGAAGAGCACATCGACCATCTAACAGACATTTTCAGGCGTATCAAACTATTTGGCCTGAAATGTAATTTGAAGAAATGTCAACTCGCAAAGACAAGCGTGACATATTTGGGGTACGAAATCTCTTACAATAGAGTCTCGATATCCAAAGAGAAGAGGGAGGAGATCATGAGCCGGCAGAGGCCGAAGAATCGCACAGAGATGCACTCATTTCTTGCGATGGCGCAATATTACAGCCAGTTCATACCCAATTGGGGTGCAGCTCGGGCTAAGTTGGAGAGAATGATCGACTTCGGTGATTTTGAGAAGTGGGATGATGAAGCCTTAGAAGCGTACAACACGCTCAAAGATCTCATCTACAAAGATCCGAAGGATGGCGGACTCGTGCTGATGATGCCCGACTTTTCGAAGCAATTCGTAGTCGACACAGACGCATCAAAATTCGCGATCGGCGCAGTCTTACAACAGGAAGATGAGGAGAAAAAGTTGCGCCCGATCATGTTTATAAGTAGAAAGTTGTGCTCGGCGGAGCGAAACTATTGTACGAGACAGAGAGAGGCACTGGCGGTGGTCTGGGCCCTCAAACGGTTGAGAGAGTATTTATGGGGTGGACCTCAGTTTATAGTAAGGACTGATCACCAGAATTTACTATGGCTGATGAATCATGAACAGACTGGCCGTCTAGCGAGATGGCAGGCATTCTTGTCATGTTTCAATTTTGCAATGGTCCATCTACCCGGCTATCGAAATGTTGTCGCTGACAGCCTCTCCAGGCTAGAGTTTCACTCAGAAGTGGCAGCTCTCGTATCATCAGCAGAAATGGAGGATCTATCCCCAGACTGCACATACGAAGTGCATCATATCGAGTCGATGCAGATGGCGAGAGGGGTCCGATGTAACCGATCGGGTCTACGTCATAGCCCGCAAGGTCCGGATCATGGGATATGTTGTACAGCACATGTCCTCGAGGATGCTGAGTGGTCCTATGAAGCATATGAGAATATGAAGGCGGAGATAAAACAAGAAGAGATTAAGCAAGAAGCATATGCGGAACCCCCGCAGGAGAACAAGGAGGAGTTAGACGAAAACCCTGAGAGGATAGGAGTGCAGCTAGAGGATGGGACTATCCACATAGACCACTGCATGGAGACAGCAACAGGCTCTCGATCTGGATTTCAAAGAGCTAATACAGCTATACAAGAACCCGAACTAGCTGAAAATGACGAAGGAGATTAAGGAGCAACAGAAGGAGATGGGGTGGAGAGACGGTCTCTTGTGGTACAAAGGCCAACACGGGCGCTATGCATCACAACCAGACAAATGGACTCTCTGGGTTCCTGAGAAACTCAGACACATCATTTTTGTCGCTGCTCATAACTGCCCACTACTGGCGCACCCGGGCCGACAAAGAACGCATATGTTCATTTCGAGACGATTCTGGTGGAAGAAGATGAAGGAGAATATTGATGAACAGGTCAATGCATGCATCCCATGCAAGACATCCAAAACACCATTGAAGGCGAATTTTGGCCTGATCGGGACTTTTCCTTTACACTTAGGAATGTTCGAGTTCTTACACACTGATCATGTAGGACCTTTCCCGGTCACGACGGAAGGTTACAGATACTTTCTAACGGCCATAGACAGAGCCACCAACTATGTATGAGTGGTCCCAGTCAAAGACGTTACGGGCGAAACAACAGCCAAGGCGTTGATTGACAGGATCACACAGATTGGGGTGCCGAGAAAAATATGCTCAGATCGAGGCTCTGACTTTATTAATGAAGTCATCGACAAGCTATCTGCATATTACGGCATGAAATGGCAATATGTCACCGCCTATAACCCCAGAGCGAACGGCAAGATAGAGCGGGTGCATAGACCCCTCAAGGCCGCGCTGAAGATGTATTGTATGAAGAAGGAGAACCAAAAGGCTTGGGTGGAGGCAGCATCCTCGTTTGCCTTTGCTATGAATTGCCTACCCTCTACAGCGTTAGGTGGTTCAAAAGGTTCCGTCTCGCCATACCAATTGGTATATGGGCGTGAGCCCGCCATCCCAGCCTCACTGCTGCACCCAAAAGATTCATGGGCAGATCAGGATGAGCTGTTTGGGGTGAGACTTCGGGCGAAGATGGAGGCGGAGCAAATAGTACAGGCGCATAGGGAGGCGGAGCGCAGGAAGACTGATGCTGAAGGTGTCAGGCAGGCACACCTGGATCAAGTCAGATTTCAGGTCGGGGATATTGTACTACTGTATCATCCTCAGGTTCCTCAGGGAGTCAGCTCGAAGCTGTTCATCCACTGGAAAGGACCATACCAGATCATGGAACAGATGGGGCCTTTGAATTATAAAATCAGGGGCAGAGGAAAAGTTCAAATAGTCAATGTACGAAGGCTGATTACGTATGATCCCTTCCTACTTGAAGATGAGTCCGTTGATCAAGCACTCAAACGGACGGAGGCTGACTTTAAAGAGGTCCCACCAATCCGTCAGGAGGATATCTCGGAACGGGATGCCTACAGGGCACCAATTGCGGAGAAGGAGGAGGCTGAGCTGGAGAACAAGCGGGCCACCGACCGCAAAAGTGCGGCGGGGACTCAGACCCGCAAAAGGGTGGAGTCGAACGTGCCGGAAGGAAAGTTCACGGAGGCGCAAATAAGGAGAGCGCAAAATGACCTTATCTACGACCGACCGAGAAAGGCGATAAGGACGGCACGTTCGCAAGGGGTCCATCAAGAGGGG
>WBZZ01006288.1:22500-41377 GCA_019918135.1 Paulinella micropora
TTGAGCGCATGAAACGCTTGCAAAGCCTCTTCGCCCCACTTCTCAAAGTCTCCAAAATCTATCATTTTCTCCAACTTAGCCCGTGTTGCACCCCAATCGGGTATAAACTGGCTAGAGTATTGCGCCATCGCAAGGAATGAGTGCAATTCAGTGCGGTTCTTTGGTATCGGTCGATTCATAATCTCCTCCCTCTTCTCTTTGGATATCGAGACTCGATTATGGGAGATCTCGTACCCTAAGTATGTCACACTCGTCTTGGCAAATTGACACTTCTTTAGATTGCACTTCAGGCCAAAAGCTCCGATGCGCCTGAATATATCGGACAAATGATCGATATGCTCCTCCATTGTGTTAGAGTATACGATAATGTCATCGATATAGCAAAATGCATATTCTCCCGCCTTCTGTCCCCGCCTTCTCATAAAGCCTCCGTCAGACATATCATCGTACTGACTGCTCAACATCTTCTGCATCGCCTTCTGGAAAAGTCCTGGGGCTTGCTTGAGGCCCATCGGAAGCACTTTCCATTGGTATATTTCCATACCCACCACAAACGCCGTCAGCCATCTGGACTTTTCCTCCAGTGGTATCTGCCAGAAGCAATTCTTAAGGTCAAGGACCAAATAGAATTTCGCATTCCGCAGTACTCTCCTTCCTTCTTCTAATGTCGGGAGAGGATTTCTCTCCTCCTCCAGCACCTTGTTAACACGAGCATAGTTAACTGTCAGGCGCCATTCTCCTCCTGGCTTCGGCACTATTCTCGGTTGTGAGACTATTGGAGATGTTGATCTCTCAATAAAGTCCTCATTGAGCAGCTGTCTTGCTAGCTCCTCCGCTATCTTCGCCTCATGTATACTCAAGTTCGCTCTTCGTGGTGCCGGTGACGGCTCCGCACCCGGTATTTTGTAAATAACCGCAGTGAAATCCTCAGGTTTGACACCACCTGCATGTGGAGGGTCAAAAATTTCCTTGTTCGCCTCTAATTTGGCTTTTAAAAGCTCCTTCTCCTTCTCCGTACCTACTCCTTCTTCCAATATTTTCCGCGCCGCCTCTTGAAAATCTTCATCAGACATCTGCTTATGTTGCTTGAGGGGTTCTCTGTCCTCCTCCAAGCCTAAGTCCTCTTCCGAGACATCATCTAGGCCCGTCTTTTCATACGTGACCGTGTCCGGCTCATCATCTTTACCGAGCTCCACCAGCATGTCAATAAGTCTCGCGTATTGCAAAGGAGCCTTCCGGGTGTAGAAACCATCAAAGCATGTGAATGCTTGCGGTATCAATTTCAACTTGTCGAGCTCTCTGAGCTTCCGCTTGTATGCACTGCTCTGCTCACGAGTTCCCATACGACAAGCCACCACTAGCTGTTGCTTGCGAGAGGGTACCGGTATAGGATGATCAATAAGCCGGTCCCTTATTTCCTGCGCCCATATCGCCTTCTCATTATATGGCAGGATAATAGTATACTGCTTATTATTTTCGAATAAAGTCCGTAAGCATTTCTTCACTTCAGTTAGTGAACGCGGCCACGTCGGCTCGTCACCCCAGAAATCAGTAATAAAACTTTTAATAGTTTCTGGTGGAGTATCCGGGATTCGCCCCGTTCTCCTTGGTACAAACGCCTCCCTTTTTTCTTCTCCTACTTTCGCATGGAAACAGTATCCGTTAGTAATATGGACATCTGCTCCTACTCCTTCCGCGAATCTCGCCAACGACGGGCTTCTTTGTGCGACACATATAATCTCCTCCTTTCGCTTCTCGATTAAGTCATCAATAGACTTTTTGTCCCAATGGCATGTCGGAACTGTGACAGTGCACACTTGGGATTCCCAATTGTCGGTCCAGGACAGCTCATCCGGTCTTACGACATGGGGGTGAACGTACACCTCAAGTGCCTCATGTGCGATGGCAATCTTTTTGTGATCCGTCGCTAGACTCAGCTCATAAGCCTCATAAGAGTCAGTAGCGTGGAAGGGATCAATATCGTTCTTTTCTCCTCTTTTTACTCCATATATCACTCAATGTGTGTACTCAAGTACCACAAGACAATGTCGCTCACATAGTAAACGCACCAGTACCGCAGAATAATAAAAATGTTAATGAGGTGAAGCAGGAGGAGAAGAAGGAGGAGTTGAAAAACTTAGAGACAAGACTCCAAAATTTGGAACGTAAAGTTCTTGTTCTCGCAGCCAATATACACAGGCCCGATGCTCTGTGTTATACGGAACTTTATTGTGAAACATTGAAGACAATATTAAAAGTTGGTAATGATACGATAGCGAATATTAATATTCTCGGCCGGAAGTTGTTAAATCGATACCGGGACTGGGTGGACGGAAATATGAAAAATTCGACTGGCACTCTGAAGGGAGTGGGTAGCCGGACGGTCATCACGGGAATCATCACACTGACCTTTAAATTAAAATCCGCACGAGTATACCGCATGGACCTTTATGTCGTCCCCGGTTACCACGGGTCAATATTACTATCGTATGACCAATTGGCTACGATGGGGGCTGTGATTGATTGCGCCGATTGTGTCTTTTTGCTCGCCACCCGCCGCGATCGTAGACATTGAGTCTGTTCGTGGTTGTTTGCTTGGCCGAGGCGATACGTCTGCCATTGGCCTCCTCGCCTCCATCGCAAGTCTCGCCTTCCTATTTGCATCAGTTATCATTGGTAACCGTGATGTATGAACGGGTATGAGACTACCTTGGGGCTGCAGTCTCTGTGTACCCACATCTTTGTTTTCACAGAGGAAGCGTTGGCCCAGTCTGCACAACAGCATTAGAAAGCACTGTGACTTTAGGGTTAAACTTCACAGTCTTCTCCTTCCTCTCTTCTCCCCCCTGCCGTCATTCCACCTCCTCGAAACGATTACCTTGAGTAGTGTCCGGGTAGGATGACGTATCGGTCTCCGAGGCAGTGTTGTAGGCCTGAGCTCGACCGAAATTCGGGTTGGAGCTTGCCCATGAGCATCCTCCTCCTCTGGGTGGGGGGGCTGGAGCTCGAACAGCTCTCCCTCCATAAGGGGTATATCCCCGACCTCCTCCTCTTCCTCTCTGAGGGGTTCCCTGCCACCTCGAGGCTCCTCTCCATGTTCCTCCTCCTCGTCCTCCTCCTCCTCCTCCTCCTCGTCCTCCTGCTCCTGCTCCTCCTTCTCGTTCTCTTTGAGAGGCCTTTAGGTTCTTTTGTCTCTTCCTTTCCTCCTTCTTCTCCTTCATCCTCTCCACATAGGCAATGATCGCCTGTCGTAACTCCTCATCATCACACATATTGGCGTACCAACCTTCGTTCGCAGCGGCAATCTGAAGCATGTTGAAAAGGCCCGGTTCCTTGCCTTCCGTCTTGCTCAGAAAATTTGCCCTTGCTGTTGGGTTCTGCCTATCATGATTGAAAGAGCAGTCTCTGTTCTCCATCTGTGCCTTACACTGCAAGCCCGCGAACCACCTCCAGCATGCGGTCTTCAGGTCTGGCTCTCTCTGTCTCTTCCAACCGGCAACTCTGTTTGTGTACGTGGCTTGTGCGCCAACAGGTACACCGCCTGCCTGTGCCGTATGTGCCTCCGTGAGCGAGTCCATGTTTGAGCATGCACTCATCACTTCTTGAAACAGTGCTGACGGAGCAACGCTTTGAACCGTATTTTCGAACACGTGTGTCTCGAGGAAGTTCTTGGACTTCACTGAGCTAAACGTCGAGCATTGTTGTATGAGCTGAGTATGCTTACTCGGGTTAACTGTGTGTAACGCCGAGAAGAAATAGAGGATGATCGACTTGCGGCCATAGAATAGCCCATAGGAGGAAACTACCTCCGCAAGGGTCGCCGCCAAGCCAACAGCACTCCTCAAACCCATCGCCACTGTCTCAAAGATTTCAAATCCTATGAGAGTACCAGTGCAGAGATGCTGGTATCCATGAGATTGAAAATATGAAATGAGTGTGGCCACCGCCAGTTCACACTGAGCGTCTAGGCCTGTTGCATTGTTTCTCCTAATCTCCTCCTTCTTTCTCAAAAACTCGTACTGTGTCAGAATCCCTCCGAGACTAGAGATTGGTCAAAAACAGTAACAAGGGCCTCGTATTCCTGCGTTTCGTCGCAAGGAAAAGCCTTCATGCAGGCATTGATCTCTTTGAGCTTGCTCAAAAGCGAAGCATCAGAGTCTTTGTCTGAGCTCGTCTTGGCATATAGCATGAGACTTGCCACTCCTCCTTTCTTCCCCTTGAAGGCATTTATGATGTTCTGTCTGTCCTTCTTCTCCGTGTTTGTGACCACCACCGTAGTTGAGCCCGGGGTTGTAGGGGCTGGTGGGGCAGGAGCTGGTGGGGTCAAATATGTCGGAGGGTGTGCCTTTGCACCACTCACTTTTGCTTTCATTCTTTCCAGTCTCATCGTCTTCTCGAACTCCGCCTTCTCTTTCGCCTTCTTCTTCTCAGATATCACCAGCTTTTGAGCATGAGTGATAAAGGCCACCAATTCAGAAGCAGATCTGAGAAAATTATATTTCTCCACATATTGGTCAACACCTGCTTTGTTGGCGACCGGTGGTGCGTTACTAAGTGATTTAAGGAGTGATCCTTGGTAGGAATCCATCTCTTCCATGCATCCTTATGCAGTAACGCACCCATCAACAGTCTGATCTTGGTCAGAACTCTGTCGGTCTTCTCTAACTCATCAATCACAGGATGAGTTTCTCCTGCTGCCTTTATGCATTTTTCCATCTCTGCCTTCCCCTCCTCCAAGGCCTTCATTTCCATCGTAAAAAATGAAATATGCCACTCGAGTTTTTCGAACCCAGATTGGTCTTCATTTTTGTTACATCGACTGCCTCCTGACCAGTCGTGAGGAATCTGGCTATTGCTCTTGGGTGTGTGTACTGGAGGTAACCCTCACATCGTGGGCCGTATGAACGTTCCCAAATCAGGGTTTGAGTGTACACCCCAAAGATAGCATCCAGTAATTCAAGGTGGGTGTGTGTGTCCCCAAACTTGATATGCTGTATCTTCTTTCTCTTTCTGGATCAGAGACCAGTTTGCCGAGGAGCTGTGCTGTGTTTGATAATAGGATATAGACATCCTTTTTAGCACGACTTTTCTCTCTTCTTTGATCCTGAGGGATCCACACATAGGTATCCTTCTCTCCCCCCATCTTGTTATCAAACTCTACTTTAGTGAGGTCATAGTGGTCTTGCACCCACTGTTGTTCCTCCACTGTGATCTCCTCTCCATCACTATGAATCAAGTCGATCATTTTTCGTCCTGCTCCTCCCGTGAAGGCAGGTGGTACGGGATTACCATATGCTCCTCCTCCTCCCGTCTCTTCTTGTTCAAATCCTCCTTCATCTTCGTCTCCTCCATATCTTCCTTCATCATCCCAGCCCTCTTCTACTCCTCATCCTACTCCTTCATCTCCTCCTCCTCCTTCATTCAATCCTCTTCCTCCTCCTCCTCCTGCTTCTTCTTCTTCTCTTCTTTGTTCTGCCTCCGAGAATTCACTCACTTCGGCGGTCTCTGTCGACATGATGTCGTAGTAGTAATTAACAGGAGGACAGTGTCAGCTCCTATGTTTGGTTTTTGTTCGTTTGTGTTCTGTTCCTCCTTCAGTCGATTGACTAGTGAAGAGAGAAACTAATAGAGAGGGTAGAGTGAGATTCCCTGTCCTCTATGAAACACTGTTTGTATGTTTGTTTTTTTTTGAGAAAAATAGTCTTTGAGACTTTCTCCGATTTCTTGTTCTCCTTACTCAGATTACTTTCTCCTCCTTCTTTTCTATATTATATCTAGTATGAGGCACTTGGACCTACACACAGATAGTAATAGAGAAGCTAGAAAAGCTCTCCTTGAGAAGTCGACAGTCGGTCGGATAGGTTCTCAGACCTACCTTTAGAAAACGATCAGAGAGTTGCAAAAATACTCTGACGTATGTGTGAGATAATGCAGATAAATGCACAAACTAGCAGGGTAGAGTGTTGTGCTCCTGTCCCTATGCTAGTTTGTGTTTTGTGTGTGTTCCTTCACTCTTCTGTCCACCTCCTTCTTCTTGGTCTCTGTGTGAGAACAGCAAGAACGACAGAGAGTTTGTATCTGATGTCTCCTTGTGAGCACACAGATATGGATTGGGCTAGAGGGTACGAGACACCTGCTTGAGACCAATCAAATTATTTGTTTTGTGAAAGAGTTATGAGGGAGCTGTGTTGGAGTATTTGTTTTCGTCTGACGTCCCCGTGTGAGACAGGTCAGTGAAAATTCACTCTGTTGCCTGTGTGGCAAAGCAGAAAGAAATCACCCTAGTGATGTGGACTCCAAATGTAATGCCCCCAACGATAGCTCGTAAAAAAGTCGGTTATACAACCAAACACAGTCCTCAAGAATGAGAATGATGTCTCGTTATATTAGCTCAGTGAAGCCGAAAAAGGAAACGGCAACAGACCAGGAATAAAATGGCATCAGGTCCAATCCGGACAAATAATACTGAAAAATAAGCTGGTGCACCTGTCACCAGGAAAAGGTACTTTTTACCGGCTACCCGGGGGGTGATGCCTACATTTGTACATTTATTATGGATTTGAAGATTATGAAACCATTTCCTCCAGGATTTTATTATTATTATTATTATTATTATTATTATTATTATTATTATTATTATTATTATTATTATTATTATTATTATTATTATTATTATTATTATTATTATTATTTAGGGAGTACATAGGCCATCGGTCCCTTTCCATGGGCTGATTGGTATAAAGCTCCTAGAGTAATGTTCTATGCCGTCACTTCCTTTATTCCACCGATTGGTGTGGAGACTTTCCTTATGGAATGGAGGACTGGATGCACATGGCCTTTTGGCTCAGCAATTGGCAGACGATACATACATACATATTATTATTATTATTATTATTATTATTATTATTATTATTATTATTATTATTATTATTATTATTATTATTATTATTCAGCCCAATGGCCTTACGGCGTGAAACTGTGATGCCAACTCAAAACCATTTGGTGGATGATGCTGGGGAGGAGGGTCGTTGGGCGCCTGTCGAAGATCTTAAACTCCGCTATGCCGGTTGATAGCCCGTGGACCCAGCGGATACCAAATTGTTATGGGTGGGGTTTTGAGGTAGTTCTAGCAACCATGCTTGGTGTACGCACTTGCACATGCGGCAACGTTTTGCAAGAGGTTGTTGGGACTGCGGAATAACCTCGGCTTAGTGTAGTCTTGCCCTCAGGAGCTCCATCGGTGGCCCCTATTATCAGTCGAGAGACTGACTAGGTGGGGACGGAGCACCTCGAACAAGGGCATGGAGGCTCATGTCCGGAAACGGATTGTGCCATCAGCTGCATCAGTATGCCTTAGAGGAAGTATATTATTATTATTATATTATTATTATTATTATTATTATTATTATTATTATTATTATTATTATTATTATTATTATTATTAGGGAGTACATAGGCCATCGGTCCCTTTCCATGGGCTGATTGGTATAAAGCTCCTAGAGTAATGTTCTATGCCGTCACTTCCTTTATTCCACCGATTGGTGTGGAGACTTTCCTTATGGAATGGAGGACTGGATGCACATGGCCTTTTGGCTCAGCAATTGGCAGGAGATACACTATTATTATTATTATTATTATTATTATTATTATTATTATTATTATTATTATTATTATTATTGGACACGGTGATAGCCCAGTGGTCAAGTTCTACCATCTGGGCCCTGTCGCCAGTTCGATTCCCGTCGGTGCCACCAGTATTTTCATGGAACATATTACCGGCCCGTCTGGAAGTGTTGGAACTGCCCGTGCGGGGGTGTCATTAGAGCCTATCGTCAATTCTTCGTACTCCCCTCACGGGTGAGACGATGGAGGCGCATGTGCAGAAATGCATCAGCCATTGACAGAGAAGCACTATTATTATTATTATTATTATTATTATCATTATTATTATTATTATTATTATTATTATTATTATTATTATTATTATTATTATTATTATTATTATTATTATTATTATTATTATTACAGAATTCTTCTGAAAAAAACTCTTTGATGTAGCTTTGTAAATATTTGGATGTGTCAAGCTGGTGGTATGGGATTACCATATGCTCCTCCTCCTCCCATCCCTTCTTGGTCAAATCCTCCTTCATCTTCGTCTCCTCCATATCTTCCTTCATCATCCCAGCCCTCTTCTACTCCTCCTCCTACTCCTTCATCTCCTCCTCCTCCTCCTCCTCCTTCATTCAATCCTCTTTCTCCTCCTCCTCCTGCCTTTTCTTCTTCTCTTCTTTGTTCTGCCTCCGAGAATTCACTCACTTCGGCGGTCTCTGTCGACATGATGTCGTAGTAGTAATTAACAGGAGGACAGTGTCAGCTCCTATGTTTGGTTTTTGTTCGTTTGTGTTCTGTTCCTCCTTCAGTCGATTGACTAGTGAAGAGAGAAACTAATAGAGAGGGTAGAGTGAGATTCCCTGTCCTCTATGAAACACTGTTTGTATGTTTGTTTTTTTTTTTTGAGAAAAATAGTCTTTGAGACTTTCTCCGATTTCTTGTTCTCCTTACTCAGATTACTTTCTCCTCCTTCTTTTCTATGTTATATCTAGTATGAGGCACTTGGACCTACACACAGATAGTAATAGAGAAACTAGAAAAGCTCTCCTTGAGAAGTCGACAGTCGGTCAGATAGGTTCTCAGACCTACCTTTAGAAAACGATCAGAGAGTTGCAAAAATATTCTGACGTATGTGTGAGATAATGCAGATAAATGCACAAACTAGCAGGGTAGAGTGTTGTGCTCCTGTCCCTATGCTAGAACTAAACATTCGACAATCTTGGGGGTATCCCTTTTTCCGAAATTTTCCATGAAGTATATGGACTTTTTTGAAAACGTGTGGAAATGAAAGGAAATGAATTCCCTGATTGCAGAACATATAAAAATAATATTAAAATATGTTTTTATTAATTGTAATACACTTTAACTTCATCTTCAGAGGTGGGCAGGAACCGGTCCGACACGGTAATTTTTCTACTTTTTCGTAGTCCCGGCTACCATGAATCTATGATGATAACAATGCCGAACATGCAGAATTTGCTTTTACTGTTTATTCTTGCTTATATTAAGCATTTTACTATATTAAGACATGGTTTTACCTTCAAAAAATTCTGTTTGCCCGCTGTGACGTACGCTGGTACGTAGAGGGGGGAGGGGGGGGGGGTGGGGGGGGGGAATGGGTCGGAGGGAGGACGCTTCACATCAGACTCTGGTGCATTATCAGAGTTAAACAAATTTCTAATTTCAGTTTTTAGAAGAAGCGTTACAGTTGCAGTTGCCCTAGACAAAAACCATTATGAAAAAGTCGGACCCAGAAAAATTCATTCAAAAAAAATAATCACATACGACCACGTCCACGTCCACGTCCACGTCCACCCGCAGCACGACGTGCGCGGCGACGTCCGCGCAAACGGATTCCTGAGTTACGCATTCTCCAACTTGCGTCGGAGCGATCTGAATCATCTGCAATATGGATAGCATCATGTTAAGGAGGAGAAGAACAAGAAGAAGAAGAAGAAGAAGAAGAAGAAGAAGAAGAAGAAGAAGAAGAAGAAGAAGAAGAAGAAGAAGAAGAAGAAGAAGAAAACTAATACCATGCTTTTCTTCCTCTGAACCAGAAGATCGATCAGACGATGAGTCAGTTGATGAACTGGAAGATGAAGTATCAGATAAGTCATCCTCTGAATCTGCCACTGGTTCTGCAGGCTGAGCAGCACCAAGCTCTTCTTCCTCAGGGAACCCACAGTCGCATCGTTCGAAATGGTTCCACGCTTGTTCAATAAGCTCTGCCTTCTTGAACTGTTTCCGATCGGAGTTTTGCGTTGCAACACCATGCATTCTCATCCATGATTTCAATTCGCTAACTACCATCTGCTTGGACGCAAATTGCTTTTTTTCCTCTGACGATCTTAGCAACGTGAGAATTTTCCGCCAAGGCTCAGAAGCATTTCCAAATGCTAAATCCTGCTCCTGCTTTTCTTCGCTAGTAAGCTGTCTTGCACCACGCCATCTCGGGTGAGCTGGAGGACGTCCTTCATTAACAAAATAAGTGCGTGGTAAGGACAGCAGCTCTTCATCGGTCAAACGCGTAAGTGCGTTCATTTTCTCCTGTCGTTCTTGAGGCAACTCCATCCAATTTACAGGTAGCTCGTCGATCAATCGAAATTCTGCTCTCCATTCCTTGCCTTTTGCATCGACACAGGACATATGAGCAGGACGGCCGGGCAGGCCGCCTTCGAAGTAATCTCCATCCACCTCTACTCTGGTCAAATTTCCACCTGCTAACATTTCCTCCACATGTGCTCGCTCATCCGGCCCTAGGTATTTAGTAGCCAAAGCACGAATATCCTTCTTCAGGCGCGGATTGACGAAGTAGCCGACTGGAAGCTTGGGAGGCATGTCGGTCGCTGTCATAAATAGAGAGAGAGATAGATAGATAGAACGAGAGAAAGAGAGAGAGATATATATATATATATATAGAGAGAGAGAGAGAAAGAGAAAGATAGATAATATTATTACCGGGGCGTCCGATAAACAAATTGATCGGTTCTCCTCTGGGATCATCACGCACTCCATGAAAATCCTGTGCGTCTCCCCAAGTAGCGATCTCTACAGTCGGCAAAGCGTCAGGATCTTTCTTGGTGATTCTATATGCCAAGGGTTTGTTGTAGTTTTTGAAACTCTTGTTCATACACGGGCTAAAATGAGTCATCCAGTCGTAGTTACATCCGAGAACAACCAGCACATGCCTCTTCTTGTGCTGCTTCTTGAATGCAAGAATGAGCTTTAATAACGCTTGAGCGATGTTAGTTGTCAGGAAGGTGCTCTTCCACCCGATATCCATAACTCGAAATTCCTGATCATCTACATCGTGCCCGTGCCCTGGTGGCTTGCGATGTGACTCTACTTGGAAACGGATTCCTCTGTCAACGACATTGAGCCCAAGGAAACCCAGCATCGCCCACGCGGTGTTATCACCAGCTCCGTCCCACTCAAGATATAATTTCCACGCTTGCATTGTGCGAGGGTTCCAAAGTTGCCAATGTAAAAGTGCGGCAAGCATAGTAATGTTGCTGTTCGCGCCGTGTTCTACCGCGCCTTCAAGGTACGTCAGAATAAAATGCGTATCGGTAGTGTAGCAGGTATTGATTCCAACGCAAAGGCGAAACACAATTTTTCCTTTGAAATCTTTCGCGGCGCGGCGGCAAGATGGGATCTTCACTGGCGGTTTCATATCGGCTGATATGACTGTGGCAGCAAAATCTGCTGGTGCTGCCTTCTTGCGCTGCATGCTGGCAACGCGGCACGCCCTGTGAATTTTGTGATGAAGCCTGCTACGGCGACGCCATTCTTGAGCTTCTACTTCAGTCCTGAAACCGTTAGAATGATCAGCAGCAAGCTCTGTGCAGATCTCGCATTTTGAGAAATCTCCTTCTGCAAAACAAACCTGTAATAAGTAATGATAACGAAAATATGCATAATACCTCTGACAAACTTGACGTGCGGAAAATCCATGCGCCAAACTTTGTTGATCGTATTGTCTGTCGGAGGATTATTTGGATCAACTCGTTTCGAACAACCAAACCGAAGGCACATATCTTTCCAATTCTCGCGAACATAGTTTTGGACTCCTGCGTCCTGAGCCATTTCTTGCATCCTCCATATTCCGTCGCTGCATATCTCCGGGTAACTCTCCATGAACTTCTCGCAGAGTAATACTGCTACCACATCTTCTGTTTCAGGAACGGTTGAGTAGCTTTTTGTCAAAACCTTCGTGTTATTTGCAAGAAGTTTGTGTGCTCTTGACAAAACTTTATCACCGATCCCGTAGATACGCTGCCAGGCTACTTTGCACACAGCCTCCATTAAATACATATACTGAAACGATCCAGTTTTTGTTTGAAACGATTCAAGCTGCGAAGCTGCCCAAGAATAAAGCTCACTGAGAGACGATGACGCATTCTTCGCTCTCGTGTAAAGCACATCACGCGTGTCGATAAATGAATAACACTTCCACTTTTTGCAGCAGACAGACTTAACTTCCCTGTCCAAGTCGGCGAAGGTAATCCCCAACAGTTTTTGGAGCGCAGACGGTCTCTGAAGCTTCACTGCACCTTTCGTGCGACTTTTCATCGTGTAGGGGCGCGTTGGATTCTTACGTGGTCTGCTGTAAGGAATTGGTGATAATCTCATGATGTTATACAACAGCTCATTCGATTCCATAAGCTCGTCGAAGTTCAATCGAAGCTCGTTGGATAATTCCGCATCGTCCACGCCGACCAGAGGAGGAAGCAATCCAGGGTTGATAGATGCAGCATCACCGTTTGAATCCGTATCTGAACACTCTTCGTCGACGTTCTACGCAAACAAGATCGCTTATGAACATTAACCAGCATGAACATAGACAGGTAGAGAAAAAAAATTACCATGGAGCCAGTAGGAAGATATAGTCTAGAGCTGCTGCAGCTACTAACATCATATCCTGTAGTGACAGTAGAACTGTCTGACTGTTTCCAGCTGTCGAGGTTAGCATCAACGTCAGGAACACCTGCCTGTAAAAAAGAATCTTCTCAGTAATAATTTTCATTTATTTATTTTTTACCTGTGCATCACTCAAGCTTGATTTTTCTGTGATGACTGTAATGTCCGAGCTTTCCCTGGGCAGAAGCGTGCGGCGACTATCTGAAATTGAGGACACGCTGTCGAGAAGCTTCCTCTTTTTTTCCGGCGGAATAGATGATGACCTGGAGAGCGGTTGCTTTCCATCAGAACTAATACTGCTGACCGACGCTAAAAGTTCAACCTTTGCTTCATGAAGCAAGGAAATTGACTTAAGTGGAAGCGGATGTTCTTTCTCAGGAACGATGAAACATACATGACCAATGTCAGTCTCGAACAGGAAAACTGGGATTTTAGCTCCTTCCTTGGCAGCCTCTTTCAACCAGACCGGATGTGCATCGCTTGGCAGCGTAGCTATCTCTAGGTCTGGATTAGGCGCATAGCTGAGCAAAATCTCTTGATCTTTCGATATTGCGGTGGTGACAGTCACAATAGGAGTACCCTTGCTGACCTGACATTATTTACAACAATATTTATAGAAAAAATACAACACACGTAACAAAAACTTACATTGCATGGATGTATGTAACAACTAACATAATTTACCTTCACGTTCGGTCGGCAAGTGTCATCGTCGAGCTTGTTGAACCCTTGCGATGAAGAGTTGATGAGATGCATTGCATTCCTGCTCGATTCGTTAATGAATTTAATTGGATGCATCCCTGTTTGCAGGGAACTCCCAATTTTCATAGTGAAATGATCAGAAAATGCAGCATGATCTGCAGCACGCAAAGACTTTCCTCCTGGTTCGAGGAGCCCAAGCTGAAAAGAAGGAGGAAGGTATTATCAGCAAAGACTCCGTAGCCACCACCACGGTGTGCCACATATATCGGCGCCTTGCTAGCCCTCAGCATGGCATACCTAAAGTTTGAAATACACATGAAAAAAATGGCAGCGCTTCCCGTTAGAGGGAATCACTAAAAAAAAAAAAGGACAGAGAAAGGCTCACTGATAGAAGGCCACACACACTAGCTAGTTATACTAAAGCTAGTATCTATACTCCCCTCTTTAAACTATGCTATATAATAATAATAATAATAATAATAATAATAATAATAATAATAATAATAATAATAATAATAATAATAACAATAATAACAATAATAATAATAATAATAGATTTATCAGTCAATTGGCCTTTGATCCTGTCGGACATGTGCCTCCATTGATAGCACGGGGCCGTTCGGTGACGCGGCTCCGCTCCAAAGACTCAATAATAATAATAATAATAATAATAATAATAATAATAATAATAATAATAATAATAATAATAATAATAATAATAATAATAATAATAATAGTGCTTCTCAGTCAATGGCGAATGCATTTCTGCACATGTGCCTCCATCGTCTCACCCGTGAGGGGAGTACGAAGATTTGACGATAGGCTCTACTGACACCCCCGCAAGGCAGCTCCAAGCAACAATAATAATAATAATAATAATAATAATAATAATAATAATAATAATAATAATAATAATAATAATAATATATTGAAGAGGAAATGCAAAATCATGCCGGTCAGTTTCACAAACTTTTGTGCAGAGTTTTTTCCACAGATTGTTGTGTACAGAAGAAAAGAATAGCATTCCCGCTCATTCTGAGCTGGGAAAAGAGCGGGAATGCTGTTACATCTTCTCGAAATGTCATGCTCTCAATAAAATCTCTGCACAAAAGTTTGCAAAACAGCAATCCAAAAACGAGTTTCATCGAATTGCTGGTTTGTGAAAAATAGATTAAGCTGGGTCGTGCAATGTTAGGAAATGACATTTATAGCTTCAACAAACACGTTGCAGCAGAAACATGCAAGGGATGACATGAGTTGAGAGTACGTACTAGGAAGGAAATGCAAAATCATGCCGGTCGGTTTTCACAAACTTTTGTGCAGAGTTTTTTCCATAGATTGTTGTGTACAGAAGAAAAGAATAGCATTCCCGCTCATTCTGAGCTGGGAAAAGAGCGGGAATGCTGTTACATCTTCTCGTAATGTCATGCTCTTAATAAAATCTCTGCACAAAAGTTTGCAAAACAGCAGTCCGAAAACGAGTTTCATCGAATTGCTGGTTTGTGAAAAACAGATTAAGCTGGGTCGTGCAATGTTAGGAAATGACATTTATAGCTTCAACAAACACGTTATAGCAGAAACATGCAAGGGATGACATGAGTTGAGAGTACGTAGGAAGGAAATGCAAAATCATGCCGGTCGGTTTTCACAAACTTTTGTGCAAAGTTTTTTCCACAGATTGTTGTGTACAGAAAAAAAGAATAGCATTCCCGCTCATTCTGAGCTGGGAAAAGAGCGGGAATGCTGTTACATTTTCTCGAAATGTCATGTTCTCAATAAAATCTCTGCACAAAAGTTTGCAAAACAGCAATCCAAAAACGAGTTTCATCGAATTGCTGGTTTATGAAAAATAGATTAAGCTGGGTCGTGCAATGTTAGGAAATGACATTTATAGCTTCAACAAACACGTTATAGCAGAAACATGCAAGGGATGACATGAGTTGAGAGTACGTAGGAAGGAAATGCAAAATCATGCCGGTCGCTTTTCACAAACTTTTGTGCAGAGTTTTTTCCACAGATTGTTGTGTACAGAAAAAAAGAATAGCATTCCCGCTCATTCTGAGCTGGGGAAAGAGCGGGAATGCTGTTACATCTTCTCGAAATGTCATGCTCTTAATAAAATCTCTGCACAAAAGTTTGATAATAACACGACCCTTTTTCCACACGTTCAAATTTCAGACCGGCCCGAGAAAAATTTTAAGGTTGAAGGCGCTGACTGGTAGTTATGTCTTTGGAATTCAACTCATTTTGCTCGTTTGTCAACGTGTAGGATCACTTTCTGACTCTGGCATGTCTACGAAGCACATTGCCAAGACTCTGCAAGCCATTCTCAAAAATTCGCGTGGGGAATTGTTCCTTAAAATCAACGGGTCTGCAGACGTGCTGCCCTTTGATTGTGTGGAGATTCCCCACGCCGTCTTTTGCAAGCATGATCTGGTATATGCTTGCTCACTTACTTACTTACTTATTTATTTAATGTGCAACATGCAGGGCAAAGGCGATTTGGAGGAGTTGGTCCGCGGCTTCAGCTACACCTGGAATGCACAAGGTATTATGTATGTATGTATGTATTTATAATGCATGCATCGTAGGGATCCTGCTCAAGAATAAGCCTGTGCCCTGGGACGACGGATTGGGAGAAGCTCCTCCCGCAAAAAGGCAGAAAAGACAGGAGAAGGAGAAGGAGAAGGAGAAGAAGGAGAAGCAAAAAAAGAAGGACAAAGGGAAGGAGAAGGAGAAGGAGAAGAAGAAGGAGGAGGAGAAGAAGAAGAAGGAGGAGAAGAAGAAGAAGAAGGATGAAAAGGAGAAGAAGGAGGAGGAGAAGAAGAAGAAGGAGGAGGAGGAGGAGAAGAAGAAGAAGAAGGAGGAGGAGGAGAAGAAGAAGAAGAAGGAGGAGGAGCAGAAGAAGAAGAAGAAGGAGGAGAAGAAGAAGAAGAAGAAGAGGGAGAAGGAGGAGGAGGAGGAGGAGAAGAAGAAGAAGAAGAAGGAGGAGGAGGAGAAGGAGAAGAAGGAGGAGGAGAAGAAGAAGAAGGAGGAGGAGGAGGAGAAGGAGGAGGAGAAGAAGAAGAAGAAGAAGGAGGAGGAGGAGAAGAAGAAGAAGGAGGAGGAGGAGAAGAAGAAGGAGGAGGAGGAGAAGAAGAAGAAGGAGGAGGAGAAGAAGAAGAAGGAGGAGGAGGAGAGGAAGAAGAAGAAGGAGGAGGAGGAGGAGAGGAAGAAGAAGGAGGAAGAGGAGAGGAAGAAGGAGGAGGAAGAGAGGAAGAAGATGGAGGAGGAGGAGAGGAAGAAGAAGGAAGAGGAGGATGACCAGCTGAGTGGGTTTCCCCCTCTGGATTCGGGGAAGGTTCGCGTGTGGGCCCACAAAGGAATTTTCACATTCCTATCCGGATTAGATTATCAAGACTGGTATTATTATTATTATTGTTATTATTATTATTATTATTATTATTATTATTATTATTATTATTATTATTATTATTATTATTATTATTATTATTATTATTATTATTATTATCATTATTATTATTATTATTATTATTATTATTATTATTATTATTACTGGATACTGTAGCATAGTTTACAGAAAGGAGTTAGTTACTAGCTTTAGTATAGTTAGCTAGTGTGTGTGGCCTTCTATCAGTGAGCCTTTCCCTGTCTTTTTTTTTTCGAGTATAATCCCTCTAACGGGAAGCGCTGTCATTTTTTTTTAATTTCATACTGTTATTATTATTATTATTATTATTATTATTATTATTATTATTATTATTATTATTATTATTATTATTATTATTATTTAATTATTATTATTATGGACACCGTGATAGCCAGTGGTCAAGTTCTACCACTGGGCCCTGTCGCCAGTTCGATTCCCGTCGGTGCCACCAGTATTTTCATTGAACATACCGATCCGTCTGGACCAGTATTTTCATTGAACATACCGGCCCGTCTGGAAGTGTTGGAACTGCCCTTGCGGGGGTGTCATTAGAGCTTATCGTCAATTCTTCGTACTCCCTCACGGGTGAGACGATGGAGGCGCATGTGCAGAAATGCATCAGCCATTGACAGAGAAGCACTATTATTATTATTATAATAAATTATTATTATTAATTATTATTATTTTATTATTATTATTATTATTTTATTATTATTATTATTATTATTATTTGGACACCGTGATAGCCAGTGGTCAAGTTCTACCATCTGGGCCTGTCGCCAGTTCGATTCCGTCGGTGCACCAGTATTTTCATTGAACATATCTATTTGAAGTATCATTGAACATACCGGCCGTCTGGAAGTGTTGGAACTGCCTTGCGGGGGTGTCATTAGAGCCTATCGTCAATTCTTCGTACTCCCTCACGGGTGAGACGATGGAGGCGCATGTGCAGAAATGCATCAGCCATTGACAGAGAAGCACTATTATTATTATTATTATTATTATTATTATTATTAGCTTTTTTCTTCTGTTCCTCTTTATTATTTTTTATTATTATTATTTTATTATTTTTATTATTATTATTATTATTCAGCCCAATGGCCTCAAGGCGTTAAACTGTGACGCTAATCATAACCCTTTGGTGGTAGATGCTGGGGAGGAGGGTCGTTGCGCGCGTAAAAGATCTTAAACTCCGCATATGCTGGTTGATAGCCCAGGACCCAGCAGACACCAGATTGTTATGGGTGGGGTTTTGAGGCAGCTCTAGCAACCGCGCTTGGTGTATGCACTTGCACATTCGGTGACGTCTTGCAAGAGGTTGCTGGGACTGCGGAATAACCTCGGCTTAGTGCAGTCTTGCCCTCAGGAGCTCCATCGGTGGCCCCGATCACCAGGCGAGAGACTGACACGGGGGGGTGGAGGACCTCGAACAAGGGTATTGGAGGCTTATGTCCGTTGAGGATATGCCATTAGCTGCATCAGTACGCCTCAGATATAGTATTATTTATTATTATTATTATTATTATTATTATTATTATTATTATTATTTTATATTATTATTATTATTATTATTATTCATTATCAGCCCAATGGCCTCAAGGCGTTAAACTGTGACGCCAACTCATAACCCTTTGGTGGTAGATGCTGGGGAGGAGGGTTGTTGCGCGCGTAAAAGATCTTAAACTCCGCATATGCTGGTTTGATAGCCCAGGACCCAGCAGACACCCAGATTGTTATGGGTGGGGTTTCGAGGCAGCTCTAGCAACCGCGCTTGGTGTATGCACTTGCACATTCGGTGACGTCTTGCAAGAGGTTGCTGGGACTGCGGAATAACCTCGGCTTAGTGCAGTCTTGCCCTCAGGAGCTCATCGGTGGCCCCGATCACAGGCGAGAGACTGACCGGGGGGGTGGAGGACCTCGAACAAGGGTATTGGAGGCTTATGTCCGTTGAGGATATGCCATTAGCTGCATCAGTACGCCTCAGATATAGTATTATTATTATTATTTAGGGAGTACATAGGCCATCGGTCCCTTTCCATGGGCTGATTGGTATAAAGCTCCTAGATTAATGTTCTATGCCGTCACTTCCTTTATTCCACCGATTGGTGTGGAGACTTTCCTTATGGAATGGAGGACTGGATGCACATGGCCTTTTGGCTCAGCAATTGGCAGACGATACATATTATTATTATTATTATTATTATTATTATTATT
>WBZZ01006289.1:0-37500 GCA_019918135.1 Paulinella micropora
GGCCTCCGTCCCCGGAAGCCAGCATTCAGGAGGCCACCGTCTGGTTCGGGCCCGGGCCCTGAGAGCCCGGCGGCGGCAGCGCCTGGGCTAGGGCCAGCCGGCCTGGCCAACATGAAGAGAGTGAGAGAGTGAGAGAGAGAGCGCCACGCTCTAACACAGGAGGCTCTGTTGCCTGGGCAGACTGTCTTCTTTGTGGATTAAACCAGACTTACTTACTGGGCAGCCAAGCCGCCGCAGCTGAGCGGCCCCCGGGACAGTCGGTCACACGCCAAGTGACCCTGCGGGCCAGCGGTGCCACCGGCGGACTGAGACCAGGCGCCACTGGCCTGCCGCCACCGGGGTCGTAGCGGCGCTCGCTCGGGCTGGCCGACCTCTCTCCGGCACGCAGAAAAGCCTCCTGTCGACGATGTACGCTGTGAACGTTGGTGGACAGCCAGCTTAGGCACTAACTCGAGTTTATTAGGCCAGAAACTGCACACAACGGCTCCCCCCAAAGCAAGACTAAACCAAGGAAGAAAGAAGACTACCCGTCGCGCCCAGCTCCCCAGAATTACTTCGCCCTTCCCTCCCGACGAGACTCTCTTTCTGTTGGTGCTGCCAGCACCAGCAGGTCAGAGACCGGCCGCTCTGTGCCGGACTTCTCCTGCGCGCACCACTGCGTTGGGTGTGTGTCTGGCTTCTTCTGATTAAGGCTTACCACAACCGCGCACGTAGGAGCCGCTGCAGACTGCGGGCAGGTTGCTTGGCTTGATACCTACGCCTGGATTTAGGATCCCCCCAGGCTGGAACAGCTGCTGGCACACATATGCCCCGAATCTCGAGGTCACGTTCCAGGCCGTGAGGTTTTGATCAAACACGCAATTGCCAGCGAACATACCACGTATATTCCCGGCAGCCATGGCGGCCGACACTTTCCAGTTGACCAGGGGCTGATTAAACACACACGGATCCTTCTGTGTGTCACATAAGAAGGTATTCGCTAAGTTAGTGACGCGGCTTATGTCCCAGCCGCCGATCGGCTGGTTAAAGGCCTGTGCGCCATTGAACGTCGATCTTAGGCTGGTGACCCGGCTCGTGTTCCAGCCGCCGATCGGCTGGTTGAAAGCTAACGCTTCCCAGAACGCCCCCTCTAGGGTGGTGACCTGGCTGATGTCCCAGCCACCGACCGGCCGATCAAAGGCGTACGCGCCATTTAAGGTCCAGCTCATGCTCGTGACCTGGCTCGTGTTCCAGCTCCCGATGCTGCCGTTGAAGGCCCTTGCGCCCCAAAACGTGCCTGCGAAGTTAGCCACGCCGCTCGTGTTCCAGCCGTCGAGGTCCTGGTTGAACTTGACGCAGTCCTGAAACAGGCTGGCGAAGCCGTTGGGGTGGGTAGCGGGCGTGAGCCACGACCAGTCCCAGTCGCGCGCGTCGCCCACGAACTCGCTCATTCCGAGCAGCAGGTACTCGGGCGCCACGCCGTGCAGGGCCCGCGAGCCGGCCGTCGGCGCCAGGTAGCGCAGCAGGTACTTGTCGTTAGCTAGGTACGGCGCCACTCGCGTGAAGAGCGGGGTCGTGCTGCCGACGGGGTGGTACAGTTGCACGTCACCCCACGCCACCACCTCCACCACAATAGCGCCCTCTACGTACCACAGCCCGTCCACGCGGCCGCTCAGGCGCAGCCAGTAGTCGCCGGCGTCCACGTACGTGTGGTTGCAGACGGCGTCGTTAGTGTGCTCGCATGGTTCGGGCGCCAACCCGTCCCCCCAGTCCACGCCGTACGTGTCGCCCTGGCCCGGGCCGGCCGCTGGCGACAGCGTCAGCGTGGCCGGGACGTTAGGCGCTTGCGTGCGCACGAGCGCCAGGAAGAGCGAACGCGAGCACGCGGCGGGCCAGTGTGCTTGGCTGAGCGCCGTGTACCGCGCCAGCCGCGTGCAGTCGGCCGAGCCCGGCGCGAGCGCGGGCGTCGACCAGCCGGCGAGCGACTCCCGGAAGTTGCTACCCAGGCCCGCGAACAGCCCCGAGAAGCGCGACAGGCTCGGCAGCGACGTCCAGCCGCCGACCCCCGTCCACGTGAGCGCCACGCCGCCTACAAATAGTTCGCTCACGTCCTCGAGCCGGGCGGTGTCCCAGCGCGACAGGTCTAGCTCGGTCAGCGCTGGCAGGCCCGCGAACGCGCGGCTGGCGTTGCGCAGCCGGCGCGTGTCCCAGCCTCGTGTGCCCCACAGGCTCTGCAGGCCGGTGGAGCCCTCGAACAGGCCGACCACCGACTCGGCGCCCGACATGTTAAGCCCGTAGCTCAGGTCCGGCAGCGTAGCGGTCAGGCGAGCGAAGCTGTAGTCCCAGCTCTGCACTAGCCCCGTGTCCGCCAGCAAAGCCAGCGTCGGCACGTACGCGAGCCCAGGCGCCGCGTACAGGTGGTAGCCGCTCGTCTCGTGGAAGCGCAGCTCCCCCCACTGCCTCACGGCGCGCAGCCGCAGGCCCGCGGGCGCCGTGGCGTGCCAGGCGGGCGTCAGCGCCCAGCCGCGCACGGGGTAGCGTCCGCCGGGGTCCGCCGTCACCGTGTACGTGCCGGGAGCAGCGTACGTGTGCGCGCAAGGCGCAACGCCGGCGTCCAGGCACTGCGTGGGGGGCGAGCCGTCCCCCCAGTCGACCGTGAACGACGTCGGGACGGCCCCCGCCTGGGCCTGGCGGCGACGGCGCGCCGTCGGGGCGGCGGGCGGCCACAGTGGCCACACGAACGTGTCCTGCGGGGCCGCCGTCGTCAGCTCGAGGATGGTGGCGCCGCCGGGGCACACGACCGAGGGGCACGCCTCCTCTTGGGTCGGGCATTGCAGCGGGTACGGGCACCCGGCGCCGGCGGCCCGGAGCCACCCGCACAGCAGGAGGAGGGGCCACGGGCGCCACGGCTGGCGGGCAGGGCCGGGCTGGTGCATCTCACGGGCTTGGTGGTTTAGCAGGTGGGGGAAGGGTGGCCAGGGGGGGGGAGACGGCGTCCCCGGCCGCCGGCGTGGCGCGGCAGGGCAGGGAGCAAGAGGACTCGCCCCCCCCCTCCTGTCCCCCTTCTTCCCCGCCGCCCGCGGACCCGTGCGTCGGGCCGGCCGACCCCAAACAGGAAGCTGCTCTCTGCTGGCGGCGATGTGTGCAGTGGACGTCCGTGGACAGAAAGCTTAGGCGCGCGTTAATTGGGTTTATTAGGCAGAGGCTGCACACAGCGGCTGTCCCACAGCCAGGCTAAGTTTCACTGCGCCTGTCAGAAGAGAGAAGCGCCCCCCTCTCCCAGCACTACCTCTGCTGGGTGGTGCTGCGAGCACCAGCAGGCCAGGGACCTGCTGCTGCTCCGCCCCGGGTTTCGGCCCCCGCGCGAGTGTTTCCGCTGTAACTGGTGTCCTAGCTACTGAATACGACCACACCCTTGCACGTAGGAGCCGTTGCACAGGGCTGGCAGATTGCTCGGCCTGATACCTACGCCAGGCTGGCTAATCCCTTTAGGCTGAAACATCTGCCTGCAGGTCGTGGCGCCCCCGGCCGCTACTTGCCAGGCCGTGAGGTTCTGATCGAAGACGCAGTTGCCCCCGAACACGGCTGCATAGTCCCCTGTCGCCAGGGCAGCCGACACGTTCCAGCTGCCCAGCGGCTGGTTAAACACGCACTGGCCCATGGGTTCACAGGCAAAAGCGTAGCCCAAGTACAAGACATGGCTTACGTCCCAGCCGCCGATCGGCTGGTTGAAGGCGTACGCATTCAGGAACGCCGCCCCTAGCACGGTGACCCGGCTCGTGTTCCAACCACCGATTGGCTGGTTAAAGGCGTACGCGTTTGCGAAGGTCGTGTGCAGGCTGGTGACCCGGCTCACGTCCCAGCCGCCGAGCGGCTGATTAAAGGCGTACGCTTTGTTGAAGGTCGACTGCAGGCTGGTGACCCGGCTCGTGTTCCAGCCGCCGAGCGGCCGGTTGAAGGCCCGCGCGCCGCTGAAAGTCCAGCCCAGGCTGGTGACCTGGCCCGTGTCCCAGCCCCCGAGGCTGCCGTTGAAGGCCGACGCATACTGGAAGGTGGAGGCGAGGCTAGCCACGCCGCTTGTGTTCCAGCCGTCCAGGTCCTGGTTGAACTTGGCGCAGCCGTAGAACAGGTGGAGGAAGCCCTGGGGGTGCGTGGCGGGCGTGAGCCACGACCAGTCCCAGTCGCGCGCGTCACCCACAAACTCGCCCATCCCGATCAGCAGAAACTCGGGCGCCACGCCCCGCAGGGCGCGCGAGCCAGCCGTAGGTGCCAGGTAGCGCAGCGCGCCCCACTCTTCCAGTTCGGGGGGCACGAGGAGTGGCGTCCCGCTGCCGACGGGGTGGTACAGCTGCACGTCGCCCCACGCGACCACTTCCACGACCTCCGCGCCGGCCACGTACCACAGCCCGTCCACGCGGCCGCTCAGGCGCAGCCAGTAGTCGCCGGCGCCCGTGTACGTGTGGTTGCAGACGGCGCCGTCGGCGTGCGCGCACGAGCCGGGCGCCGACCCGTCCCCCCAGCCCACGCCGTACGCGGCGCCCGGGCCGGCCGCGGGCGACAGCGCCAGGGCGACGACGGCGCTAGGGTACGACACCCGCACCAGCGCCAGGAAGAGCGAGCGCGAGCACGCGGCGGGCCAGTGCGCCTGGCCGAGCGCCGTGTACGGCGCCAGCCGCGTGCAGTCGACCGAGCCCGGCGCGAGCGCCGGGGTCGCCCACCTGGCGAAGGCCCCCAGTTCCCGGAAGTCGGGCGAGACGCCCGCCAGCAGTTGGTCGAAGCGCCGCAGCCCCGGCAGCGACGTCCAGCCGCCGATCCCCGTCCACGTGAGCGCCGCGCCGCCCGCCAAGAGCTCGCTCACGTCCTCGAGCGCGGCGGTGTGCCAGCGCGACAGGTCCAGCGTGGCCAGCGCCGGCAGGTTCGCGAACGCCCGGCTGGCGTTGCGCAGGCGGCGCGTGTCCCAGCCCTGCGTGCCGTCCAGGCAGCGCAGGCCGGTGGAGCCCTCGAACAGGCCGACCGCCGACACGGCGCCCGACAGGTTGAGCCCGTAGCTCAGGTCTGGCAGCGGAGTGGTGAGGCGGGCGAAGCTGTAGTCCCAGCTCCGCACGAGCCCGGCGTCCGGCAGCCAGGCCAGCGAGGGCACGTACGTGAGCCCCGGCGCCGCGTACAGGTGGTAACCGCTCGTCTCGTGGAAGCGCAGCTCGCCCCACTGCAGGAGGCGGTTGAGCCGCAGGCCCGCGGGCGCCGCGGCGTGCCAGGCCGGCGTCAGCGCCCAGCCGCGCACGGGGTAGCGTCCGCGGGGGTCCGCCGTCACCGTGTACGTGCCGGCCAACGCGTACGTGTGCGCGCACGGCGCGGCGCCGGCGTCCAGGCACGGCGTGGGGGGGAGCCGTCCCCCCAGTCGACCACGAACGACGTGGGGCCGGCCGGCGCGGCGGGCGGCCACAGGGGCCACACGAACGTGTCGTGCGGGGCCGCCGTCGTCAGCTCGAGGATCGTGGCGCCGCCGGGGCACGCGACCGGGGGGCACGCCTCGGCCTGCGTCGGGCACTGGAGCGGGTAAGGGCACTTGGCGCTGGCGGCCCGGAACCACCAGAGCAGGCGCCCCAGGCGCCACAGCCGGCAGGCCGGGCTGGTGTGCATCAGGTGGAGCCGGGGCGGGTGGTTTAGCCAGGGCGGGGGGGGGGGGGGCAAGTGAGGGGGCAGCCGTCAGCGCCTCCGCCGCCAGCGCCCCCGCCGCCAGCGTGGCGCCCGGGGGAGAGCGAAGAGAAGGGGACTCCTCCCCCCCTGGCCTCCCCCCCGGCCTCCCCCTCTCTTTGGTAGCCCGGCCCTCCCCTCCGGCGACGACGAGCTACGTCGTGGACGTAGCGCGGTGGACAGAAAGCTGACCACTTACTGGAGTTTAGTACTACTGACTTAGTCCACGCCCAGCAGCAGCCGACAGCACCTGCCCCAAGTAAAAGACTGAATCTAGCTGCCTGGGACAGGCTTAACCACGGGCCGCTACCCGAGGACACTCTGACCCAAGGACACTGTGACCTTTAGGACACTGCTAAAAACTGGCCGCCGCCACCGGGGGAAGCACTTTCTGTTGGAATGCTCTGGCGCGTGAGGGGAAGCTCTTTCTGCTGGAATGCTCTGGCGCGTGAGGTCTCGTCGGACCAGCCGTAGGCGAGGCGCACCAGTGCTGACAGAAACTCCGGGACTGACCTCCTCTCTTTGTCCGGCGACACCGACGCGTGAGACCATTTAGGCCTCCCGTCCGGGTGCCACCACGCGTCGGTGATCAAAGGCAGCGTGACCCGGAGGCCTGTGTGTACCCCTGGGTCGCACAACACCGGGCCAGGTAACTGGTGGAACGCCAAGTAATGCATGGCCTGGGTGAACGGTCCCTTGAGCCTCCTGTCAGTCAGCTCCTGCTGCCACCAGCGAGCACAGCGGTTAAAGGTCGCCTGTGCGCCAGGCCCGCGCAGGAGGTCAAACACGAGTGGCCACAGCACCGGTCGCAGCTCCGGACGTAGGCGACCGTAGCTGTCCGCGACGAAGCTCAGCAGGTTGGAGAGCCTGATGGTCGGCCCGTAAGCTTTCACGTCAGCGTCCGTAGGTAGGCAGAGCCGGTGGCAGAACTGGGGGTCTGGATCCAGCAGCCGCCAGTCTCGCTGCGCGTTCAAGGCGAGATTGGCGGGCTGTAGATCCGCGTGCAAGAGCGGCAGTGTATCGACCGAGAAGTCGAGTAGCCTCCGTAGGAATCCCTCCATTCTCTGTCGGTCTCGGCCATCCAGGGCGAGCCTGCGACTAATTCGCTGCAGGTCCAGGCACGGGGTGGGCCCCCGGACGAGGTCCATGACGAGCCAGCAGGTAGCTACCGGCGCGTCCGCTACCTGCAAGAAGCCGTGGACCGCGGGGGCTAGCCCCGCCTGCGCTAAACGGTGTTGCAGGTGCCAATAATCGAGGCAGGCCGGCGTTGGCCCCCCGGCGAAGGGACCCCTGTCTAGGCTTTTCAGGACCAGCCCCGGCCGGCGCAGGAGCAAGACGGAGCCCGGCTTGAGCCAGCTAGCGGTCAGGCGCGGCGGGTACAAGGCTTCGAACTCGGCCTGGGTAGTGCGGAAGAGAGCACACGAGCCAAACCCCGCGGCCTCCGACGAAAGGTTCACTTGCTGGAATGACAGGGGAGGATCCCCCGTCTTTCCGCAGGGGTCCACTGTTGCACCGTCAACGTGGCTGCCCGGAGGTCTCCCGCTGGTTCAAACAGCTTGCGCTGCCGGCACGAACGGCACGGGTCACATGACCCGGCTCGGTAGCAGTGGCTACAGCGCCTGGTCGCGTCGCAGACGAACCTGCTCGTCAACGGGGGCGGGTCGTCGAGGCGGCGGCGCTTGCTCCCGCTGGCCATGGCGTCGTCCAGGCCCTCCTCGGGGCTAACCCAGAGCTCCGGAGGGACAGAGAGGAAAACTGGACAACACGCCAGAGGCCCCGACAACTCTTCCTAGCCAGGTCTCTTTATTTGGACATTACATTAGACAGACGAGAGGAGCCAGAAGGTCAGCGCGTGGCGCGGCAGGGCCAGGAGCAAAAAGGACGCCTCCCCTTCCTTCCGCCTTCTCTCTCCCCTCCCCCCCCCCCCCATTCCTCCCCGCCGCCCGAGAGAAGGGCCGTCGCTCGGGCCGGCCTGCCTCAAACAGGAGAAAAACTGCCTCTGGCGACGACGATGTACGCCGCGGACGTCTGTGGACAGAAAGCTTAACCACTTACTAGAGTTTATTAGGCAGAAGCAGACCACAGCTTTCCCCAAACTTTATTAGGCGTGCTTCATTACTGTAGTTACAATTAAGCCGCAGCCTTCAGCGAATTTTTAAAAAACCATATTCCGATCAAACAGACCACACCCGCGCTGGTAGGAGCCGCTACAGAGAGCTGGCAGGTTGCTCGGCCGGATACCTGCGTCGGGTATGTTTATCCCCCAAGGCTGGAACATCTGCGTGCAAATACCTGCGCCCGATGACGGGGGTACGTTCCAGGCCGTGAGATTCTGATCAAAAACACAATTTCCAACGAACATGCCCACTACTTGCCCCGTCGCCATGGCGGCCGACACATCCCAGCGGCCCAGCGGCTGGTTAAACACACAGTTGCCCCGCTGATTGTCACAAGCAAAAACAAGGCTTAGATCGGAGACACTGCTTATGTCCCAGCTGTCTAGGCGCTGATTAAAGACATTCGCCTGGCCGAACGCCTTGTACAGGCTAGTGACTCGGCTTACGTTCCAGCCTCCGATCGGCTGGTTAAAGGCGTACGCGCTACCGAACGTCGCGGCTAGGCTGGTGACCTGGCTCGTGTTCCAGCCGCCGATCGGCTGGTTAAAGGCGTACGCGTTCGAGAACGTCTCTTCTAGGCTGGTGACCCTGCTCGTGTTCCAGTCGCCGATCGACCAGTTAAAGGCCTGCGCGTTTGAGAAAGCCCTCCGTAGGGTGGTGACCTGGCTCGTGTCCCAGCTACCAATGTTGCCGTTGAAGGCCCTCGCACCCGCAAAGGCGGAGTCCAGGCTAGCCACACCGCTCGTATTCCAGCCGCTCAGGTCCTGGTTGAACTTGGAGCAGCTTGAGAACAGAGAGAGGAAGCCGTTGGGGTGCGTGGCGGGCGTGAGCCACGACCAGTCCCAGTCGCGCGCGTCGCCCACGAACTCTGTCATCCACCTTAGCAGGTACTCGGGCGCCACGCCGTGCAGGGCCCGCGCGCCGGCCGTCGGCGCCAGGTAGCGCAGCAGGAACTCCTTGGCAGGGGAAGGATACACTGCCCGCGTGAAGAGCGAGGTCGTGCTGCCCACCGGGTGGTACAGCTGCACGTCACCCCACGCCACCACGTCCACGACGAAAGCGCCCTCTACGTACCGCAGCCCGTCCACGCGGCCGCTCAGGCGCAGCCAGTAGTCGCCAGCGCCGGCGTAAGTGTGGCTGCAGACTGAGCCGTTGGCGTGCGCGCACGAGCCAGGCGCCGACCCGTCCCCCCAGTCCACGCCGTACGTGCCGCTCTGGCCCAGACCGGCCGCGGGCGACAGCGTCAGCGTGGCCAGGGCGTTGGGGACGTGCGTGCGCACGCGCGCTAGGAAGAGCGAGCGTGAGCACGCGGCGGGCCAGTGCGCTTGGCCGAGCGCCGTGTACGGCGCCAGTCATGTGCAATCGGCCGAGCCTGGCGCGAGCGTGGGCGTCGACCAGCCAGTGAGCGCTTCCCGGAAGTCGCTGCCTAACCCTCGGAACAGCCCCGAGAAGCGCGACAGGCTCGGCAGCGACGTCCAGCCGCCGACCCCCGTCCACGTGAGCGCCGCGCTGCCCGCGAACAGTTCGCTCACGTCCTCGAGCCGGGCGGTGTCCCAGCGCGACAGGTCGAACTGGGTCAGCGCCGGCAGGCCCGCGAACGCTCGGCTCGCATTGCGCAGGCTGTGTGTATCCCATGCGCTCGTGCCCCACAGGCTCTGCGGGCCAGTGGAGTTCTCGAACACGCCGACCACCGACTCGGCGCCCGACACGTTGAGCCCCCAACTCAGGTCAGGCAGCGTAGTGGTCAGGCGAGCGAAGCTGTAGTCCCAGCTCTGCATGAGCCCCGTGTCTGCCAGCGAATCCAGCGGCGGCACGTACGTAAGCCCCGGCGCCGCGTACAGGTGGTAGCCGCTCGTTTCGTGGAAACGCAGCTCCCCCCACCGGAGGAGGCGGCGCAGCTGCAGGCCTGCGGGCGCCGTGGCGTGCCAGGCGGGCGTCAGCGCCCAGCCGCGCACGGGGTAGCGTCCGCCGGGGTCCGCCGTCACCGTGTACGTGCCGGGAGCAGCGTACGTGTGCGCGCAGGGCGCGGCGCCGGCGTCCAGGCACGGCGTGGGGGGCGAGCCGTCCCCCCAGTCGACCGTGAACGACGTCGGGACAAGGGCCTGGGCCTGCCGACGGCGGCGCGCCGTCGGGGCGGCGGGCGGCCACAGGGGCCACACGAATGTGTCCTGCGGGGCCGCCGTCGTGATTTCGAGGATAGTGGCGCCGCCGGGGCACACGACCGAGGGGCACGCCTCCTCTTGGGTCGGGCACTGGAGCGGGTACGGGCACCCGGCGCCGGCGGCCCGCAGCCACCCGCACAGCAGGAGGAGGGGCCACGGGCGCCACGGCTGGCGGGCGGGGCCGAAGTGCATCGAGGGCCAGGGCGTGGTGGTTTAGCAAGTGCGGGGGGGGGGGCCGGGAGGGGTGTGGGAAGACAGCGTCCCTCCGGCCGCCGGCATGCCGGCGGCCCGGGGGGGGCGGCCCGGTGGCAGCGGGGAGGGGGGAGAGCGGGGAGCGGGGAGGGGGGAGGGGAGGAGCACGCCCCCCTCCCGGGAGGCCACCGGGCCGCGTCCACGCGCGCGGTCCCCCCCTACCGGGCCCCGCCCCGCCCCCCGGGGGGGGGGGGCAGCGCGCCGCGCAGGGGGCGTCCCCGGCCAGCTCGGGGGGAGGGGGGCGGGCGTGGCCGGTGCGCGGGCCCCGTCGGCTCCAGAAAGAACCATGACGCGTACTCTGCTAGCCAGGAGCGCAGCGCCGCCCCCGTCGGGCCCGCCCTCACCGGGCCCGCCCGCCGGACCGGTCACCGCGCCGGCCTGGCCGTACCCGGCCTGGTTTGTGAGCGCCGTGCAGGCGCTGCTAGGCCCGACTCCCCCGGAACAGCGCGGCTGTGCGAGCACGATCGACCACGCCTGGTCACGCTTTGCGCTGTTCCTGCAGAACCAGCACGTGGCCGACCGGCTGCTGGACGTCGGGCTGGGTAAGGAGGCGGTGAGCTACGTCAGGCTGCTGCTGAGCGCCCAGCCACAGCACAGCTCGGCGGAGGTAACTACCCCGGCGCAAGAGGCCCGCCTGCGCGTGGGGTTGAGCGCGGCCTACCTCCAGCGCCAGTGCCTGACGGCGGACCTGAATCCGGACCCCGCGGCCGTCTGCCTGGGCTGGCAGGTCCTGCGGCACGTGCTGAGCCAGACGAGGCCCAGCGGCCAGCGCACCGCCCCCGGCCTGCAGGTAGTGGCGGCCCTGGTCACGGGGGACACGCACGAGGTGCGGCGCTGGGTCGTGGAGGAGGGCCAGCGCTGCTACTGGGCGCGGCCGGGGCCGGCCGCGCCCGCGCAGGCCACCCTGCCACTGCGCTACCCGGACGCGTGGGTGGCGACGGCGGACAACGCGGCGCTGGGCCCGTGGTGCCTGGTGCAGCGCGGCGACGCCTCGTTCCAGGACGCGAGCGTGGCGGCGGCGCTGCGGTGGCTGCGGCGGCAGGACACGCCGCCCGGGGGCTGGGTGTTCGACCCGCACGACCAGCACGTGAGCCAGTGGCTGCAGGGCCGGCCGGCGGAGCCGGGCCGCGCCGAGCGGCTGGGCGGCCCCCCCGTGCAGGACTTTAGGGCCGCGCTGGACCCGGGGCGGCCGGCGCTCGGCGGGGCCTGGCCCGTGTCGCTGCCGGGCTGCGCGCAGTTGGAGCGGCACGTGCGGGACGTGGCGGCGGGGCTCGGCGGCCAGTCCTGGTGCCAGCTGCGGGTGCCGCGGGTGCGGGGCGTGTTGTTTGCGCTGCTGCAGCACCAGCTGGGCCCCGTGTGGGCCCTGGCCGCCGACGAAGACGAGCGCGCGCGGCTGCTCGTGGTCTGGGCCCTGCTCACGGGCGCGCGCGGCCGGCCGCCCGAGGGGAGCGGCGGCGTTCGGCCCTGCTATCTGTCCCTGGGCGGCCCGCCCCCGGCCTACGTGCGGCAGTGGTGCGCGGCCTGGGGCGCCCGGACGGCGTGGGGCTCCCCCGCGAACCTCTTGCGATTGCTGGCCCCCGGGTCCGCGCCGTCCGGCCTGTGGGTGGCCTGGCCGCCGGGCGGCGCGGAACCGTGGGACGCGCTGCGGACGGCCCTGGACGCGGACCCGCAGCTGCTGCCGTGGCTGGTCGTGTCGTTCCCTGACGAGCCCGCCGCGCGCCGCGGCGTGGCGGCGTCGCTGGCGCCGCTGTTTAGGGGGCCGGGGTCCGAGTACTGGCGGCGGCGCCTGGGCACGTGCCTCTTTGTGCTGCCCGCGTCGACCGGGCCCGAGGAGCGGCGTGCGCTGTCGGAAGCGAGCGGCACGCACGGCCCGCCCCTCACGACGGGGTCCGCGCTGCGGCCCTCGGTGGTGGACGCGTGGGCCGGGCGCGGCTGCCTGGCCTGGGGCGGGGAGGTCCTGTTGGCCCTGGCCGGCCGCGGCCGGGCGACGGGCCTGCTGGACCCCGAGTCCGGCGACGCCCGGCCGCTGGCGTACTTCTGGTGCGAGCTGTGGCGAGCGCTGCGGGCCCGCTGGCGCGAGCGCGGGGTGCAGACGGTGTGGGGCCTGGAACGGGGCTCCCTGTCGGTCGTGTCGGCGGACCGCGACCGCGCCGAGCTAGTGCTGCGCCTGGCGGAGCCCGGGGGCTGGGCCGGCCCGCCGGCCGGCCCGCTGCCGGGGGGCCAGCGCTCCTTGTGCCGGCTGCGGGGGGCGGCACCGACCGGCAGCTGGAGGTGCCCTGGCGCATCCCGTACGCGGCGGCCGGCGGCCGGGGCTCGCCCTGGCTGGCCGAGCTGGCGTGGCGTTACTTTGCGCCGCGCAGCGAGCTGGTGCTGGTCCTCTGGCAGCTGGCGTGCGCCGTGGCCGAGGGTACGGCCGGGCCCGAGGCCCTGGCCCGGGCGGGGGGCAGCGCCGGCGAGGCGGCGGACGCGCTGCTGCTGGCGTGGCTGTGCGGGGCCCCCGCCGGGCTGCTGGACGTGCTGATCGACGCCCTGGGGCAGCGCTGGGTGCCGCCGCCCGCCGGCCAGGCCGAGCCGGCGGCAGAGTACGGCCGGGCGGGGCGGGCCCTGGCGCGCCTGCTGCCGGCCCGGGCGCTGTACGACCCGGGGTGCAGCGCCGAGTTCTGGAACGGGACGGCCAGGCTGCTGCGCGCGTCGCGCTGCCGCGTCGAGCTCAGCAACGGCCACCGCTTTACGCCGGACACCGACCTGCCCCTCCTGGACTACTGCCTGCGCCGCCTGTGCCCGGCGCTGGGCGCCGGGGTGCGCGGTCGCGGCGGCCGGCTGGCGCTGATCGCGCGCGGGGCCGCGCCCCCCGCGGGGCCCGTGTACCTGTGCCCGTTCTTCCCCGCCCCCGGGCCCACGGGGTCGTCCGAGGTGTACGCACTCGCGTGCACGAACCTCGCCTGGGGGTTGGGCGGGCTCTCCCCCCGCGCGGTGGACACTGCCCGCCCCCCCCGCGAGGCCGAGGAGGAAGCTGGCAGGGCGCTCCGCCCGCGCAGTCGCAGCTCGGCCGAGGGGCGGCCGCGCAGCCGCAGCCCGCCAGCGGAGCCTCGGCCGCGCCGCTCCCGCGAACGCCGGCCCCCCGGGGTCCGGCGCGTACGCTCCCCCTCGCCCAGTTCCGGGCAGCGCTCGCCCCGCCGCAGCCGCCACCGCAGCCCAGCTCCACCCGCCTCGCGGCCCCACGCCGGGGGGGCCGCCCCCCCCCCCGGAGGGTGCGGCCGCCGCCGCTCCTCTTCCCCCGGCGGCCGCCGCCGCCGCCGCTCCTCCTCCCCCGGCGGCCGCCGCCGCCGCTCCTCTTCCCCCGGCGGCCGCCGCCGCCGCCGCTTCTCTTCCCCCGGCGGGCGTGTCCGCCGCTCCTCCTCCCCCGGCGGGCGTGTCCGCTGCCAGCCCCGACCAAGGCCTGCTGGCCCCCCCGCTGGCCCCCCCGCCGGCCCCCCCACCTACTGCCTGCACCCTGGGCCCGGCAGAAGAGGTGCCCCTGGACTCGCCCGTCTATGTGCTCGGCGCCTCGGACGACGAGGCCGGGCCGGTGTGCGCCCTGGGGCCGGACCCCGGCGTTGTCGCCCCCGGGGGACAGCCGCGGGAAGAGGACGACGGGGCTTTTGTCAACTACGCGTTCGACCCGGCGGCCGTCACGCAGGCGGACTCGGCCCCCCCGCCGCCCCCAGACTGCCAGGCGCCGCCGGCCGCCCCCGCCGGTCCTACTGGCCCTACTGGCCAGGCAACCGGCTGCACGCCGGCGGCAGTGCCCGCGCCAGACACCGGCCCGGACCGCGGCCCCTTGTGCAGTTTCTACGAATGACCGCCGCCCCGCGCGGCAGACAGTGACAGCGAGCGGGCTTAGTTTCGCCGGCCGGGGTATGCCTGAGCAGCCCATTAAAAAGTCTAGCTGCGGTCCTCTGGGCGCCGGCGGACGTGGCCTGGCGTCCTAGCGCGGCCGGCCACGAGTTCACCGGGGGCAGCCCCTCCCTAGTCACCACCCGGACCGGAACGAAAAGTGCTCCCCCCTCCGTACCGCCGGCGCTAGCTAGCCCGCTCCCGGCCGGCTTCCAACCTCGCCGGGTGCTGTGCCCTGGACCCGTGCCTGAGCTTTTAATAGAGAGGCGGCGGCCGGCCACGGCCGCCGCTTTACAGAAAGGAGGGCTGATGGACGAGGCGGGAGATTTCCAAGTCCTGAGCGCCCGGGCCATAGCCCACCGTGCTCTTCAGTACGTCCAGTGCGCGCGCTATAACCTGGTTGTACGTGCTCTTGCCCAGGCCCAGGCGCGCAGTCATCTCGCGGCACATGAGCGCCAGCTCCCTGCGCCGCTCATTCTCGTTCTTGTTCTTACCGAGCCCCCGGGCGCGACGGAAGGGCAGCGGACACTCTAGCTCGCGGGAGATACTAGTGGTCACGACTTCGCGCACCTTGTACACGGTTTCCGCCAACACCGTGTTAGCTTGTGTATTCTCGGGCAGGCTCAGCAGGTCCTTCAGCTCCCGCAAGTAGCCGTTGCGTTCGTCCCGGCATATCTTTTCCTTGTCGGGGCGATCGTGCCTGCGCTGGTCCGCGGGGGGTCGTTCTGCCCGCGACGCGGCGTCCTGTGCGTGCTCCGTCTTCCTGGCCTTGGGGCCGGCGAAGTCCCGCGCCTGAGTGCGCGTGTGCGCCCCGAACCGGGCGGTAGCGCTAGGGGCGGCCCCGGCCAGAGCCCCGCCCCAGCTTCTGCCTGTCCCCCTGCCGTCGTCGTCCGGGCCGGGCAGGACCGCCACGTTGTAATCACCACCAAAGGACCACAGGCCCTGCGCCGGCCTGGTCGTCGGCCTGAGCACCGGGGTGCGGCTACCTCTTCGGGCGACCAGGCGGTCGAACAGGCCCGCGAGCAAGGCCCCCTCCTGCTCGCACTCGGCCCAGAGTTTTTGCAGCGCCGCTACCTCCAGCACGGCCTTCCCGCCGCCCGAGGGGTCGCCCGAGGGGTCGCCCGAGGGGTCGCCCAAGGGGTCGCCCAAGGGGTCGCCCTGGGCCCATGGCACGCCGTCCGGTGGCCCAGGTACAGCGCCACGCTCGGGGATGTCAGAAGCGGCGCACTGTCCGCTGCTGTCGGCCAACAGGCTACCCGGGCTAGCGAGATGCCAGTCTTGCGGGTCAGGTAGTGGTTGGGGCAGGGTGGGAGAGCCCGCTGGTGGTGAGGAGGGGTGGGCGCCGGGGGAGCCACTCATCACCAGCGGCGGGAGGAAGTCTAGCAGAGGATAATCGTCCTCTTGGTCCAGCTGCAGCATGTTTTACGTTCTACGCCGGGCGGAAAGTGAAGCGGACGCGCTCCCTTCCTCCACGGAAAAGAGCGCGCGCCGAGCACGTGCGGTTGAAATGATTTCTAATTGAATTCACTTTATCAATTACAAATTCGGGAGTAAAAAGAATAACTGGCCTTTCTGTCCAATTCTTCTTTTGCCCCTCCCGTTTCTTCGCTAGATTATTCACTCTTAACCAACTCGGCTTATCAGGGATTAATTCATATGTATTCTTATCAAATATCTCTACAAGGCGGGCACCAGTTGCTATCATTAATGATAGCAGTTTCATATAGACATCATCGCTCATGATCATTTCATTCATTTTCGCCATCACATCCCGCACATCTATTTGTATTTTTTCTTCATTTTTCTGCTTCACATCTTTCTTGTATCCTTCTACGATTTCAATTCTTTCATCTTCGTTCAAATTGAAGTATTTATCTAGTTTGGACATTTCATAAACTTTTTCACTTTGATTTGGTTTAATTGCCTTCATTCTAACTTCAGATATTCGTTGTCGTCTTGATTGTAAATTTGGATAAATTATGACATATTTAGGGTAAATAACTTTTAATGTTTCCAGTGCTTCTTCGTCAGTAGTTTTATTAGAAAATAATAACATTATAGAATTATGGAAGGCGATTGACGGCTTATGGTCACTATCAAAATGATTAGACACTACATTATAAATTTTTTGTTCGGTGTCTGCTACTTTTAGTTGCCTCACAAACTTTCTATCACTCTCACTCCACATTGACTGACCTGTGTATATTAAACAAGTTTATATTTTTTCTAAGTCATAAATAATATCAAAAGAAAGATTTAATTAACGGATTTTGACGATCCAATTCACTTGGCCTGCCTCGTGGTTCAGTTTTGCCAAGGCAGTAAGGCTGTTGAAAATAATCAACTCCTCCCTCTCACCACTCCCTTTGGACACGAGAAAATGATATGCGTATTTTGGATTTTTGATGCTCGTGTCGTATTTGGCTCTACCATAAAAACAATTCGGATCTTCTCGGTGGGAAGATTTGCTTGTGAAACATTTGATAGATTTGTAGGCTTTAACAAAAGCCTTTGACATTTCTACAAATTTTCCTGTAGTTGTAAGAGTTAATCTTGCTGGAAGGTCGCTGAAGTTCCCCCACGGACGAGGAATGACTTCCTTGCCCTCTGCAGGCGAAGGCGAAGGTGAAGGCGCGACGGCTTTGGCTTCTGGTTCATCCTCCTCCTCCTCCTCCTCATCGCGTGGCATCCCCATGGCCTCCATCTCATTGATCAATTCTTCCGACATGACCTACCCACACATCAAAAAGCACAAAAACACATATGTGGGTAGTGCCTTAAAGCCGTTCTAATCAATATACTAATATGTGCTTTTTATAAATAAACTAATAATGAGAAGGGTTGTAGCATTGTTTGTTGTCTATCGTGTTGCTTAAGGAGAAGTGAGCAGGTAGGCAGATGCACAACATAAACGAGGCTACTCTAATCCTCTCTCATACATCTATGCATATTCCCATCATGCTCATTCATCAGACTATATTCTGATTTAACTTGGACTGGGATATGTGCTGAAAATCTAATGTAGGATTGATTGAAAGTAAGTTTTTCGTTTTCAATCCCTCTAAGAATTCTATCTTGGACAACTTTGCCAAACTCGCTCCTATGCTCCCTCCTCCACTCTTTGAATAATTTTCTTTCTTTTTCAATTCTCTTCAATTCATTCTTTCTATTCCTTTCATATTCTCTATCCTCCTCAACATTATTCTTTTCGTTATCCAATCTTCCAATCATAGTGTCAATAGCTCTCATTTTGGTTAGGTCAGGCTTGATTTTCTCCTTCAATAATTCTATTTCTTTATTTGCTTTAGCTACTCTTTCTTCGCATACTATCTTTGATTTCAATAATCTTGCTTTGCCCTCCCTATTGGTTTCAAAAACTTCAATCCATTCTTCAATGGTTCTATCTTCTCTGTTCACTAAGTTCTCGCTCATCACGAGTCTGTTTATGAGTTGCTTGCGGCCGTGCGGCAGGGCGGTGCCGCAGTGCCGCAGGGTTTGAGGTTTAGGTGGTGGCTGATATTTTATTTTTTCATTTTCTGTTGGTCGTCCCTGCTCCACTTTTTTTCCAGATTATCCTCTTAAGTTGGATGTGTATGTTTTTATGGTTGTAATTGTTGCGAAATGGTTGCGAGAATTTCTGATAGATGAATGGGAAAGGTTCTCACACTCGGTTTTCCGTGTCGAAATTTCCATCACCACACATTGGATAAAGGTCGGACGACTGCGAGAGAGGGCAGAGGGAGATTTATTAAAATTCATCTTCCTGCCCCCTGTCCGACCTTTGGCCTTGGGAGCCGAAACCCTTTTATATAGGCTATACTATTTTAGTAGAGACTATTTTTTTTTTCTTATATAAGGTTGGACACCTTGGACAAGTAAAAAAAGTATTAATAGTAAGAATAATAATATATAAAATCCTTTAAAAAAACATAATAAAAAGTGTCCAACCTTCAAAAACTGAGGTCGGACACGGCCAACGTAGGGGTTGGACACTATGTAGGAAGCGGTATTTAATAAAAACTCTCTCTCCCGTGCTCATACATTAAGTGGCATATAGTATATTTATGTTAAACATAAGCGGTATATAGTATATACAATGGATACCGATACAAAACAGCAACGATACCGAAAAAAGTATAAGGAGAAACATCCAGAGAAAATAAAAGAAAAACAAAAGAGGTATGTGGAGAATAATAGAGATAAAATAAATGAATACCGAAGGGAATATTACAAGAGAAATAAAGACAAAATACAGCAACAACAAAGGAAATATTTAGACCGCAATAGAGCAATAATAAATGAATACCGAAGGGAATACTACAAAAAGAAACATGATGTGAGCAATGTGTTAGCCAGCACTAATCCTGACATTGAATACTTAAAGACACTTGATTTCTAACTTAACAACCCCCCAACCCCCCGTTTCAACTTCGTTGAAACCGCCCCCCCTTCCCCCCCATGACCATTTGTATATATAAGGGTTGTCTATCCGCAAAGTATGAAAAAAGCCGTTAGAATGTGTAAAACCTTCAACGGATACAACGAAAAAAGTGTCCAACCCTTATGAAAACTATCAAATGTTTTCTAAAAATCAACAAACTAAGCAGATTTAGAAAGAATTAAGACATATTAAGCACATAGTCCATATAAACTTTGTTTATATATATTTTTATGTAGTAAAAATATGGACTATGTGCTTAATATGTCTTAATTCTTTCTAAATGTGCTTAGTTTGTTGATTTTTAGAAAACATTTGATAGTTTTCATAAGGGTTGGACACTTTTTTCGTTGTATCCGTTGAAGGTTTTACACATTCTAACGGCTTTTTTCATACTTTGCGGATAGACAACCTTTATATATACAAATGGTATATATATATATATATACATATATAATACATATTATACATATTATATATATATATATATGTATGTATATATATATACATAGAGAGAGAGAGAGAGAGAGAGAGAGAGTTAGGCAGGAAAGCAGACAAAATTATGTTTGCTCCCTACCTAACCTTCTAGTGTGTGTGTGTGTGTGTGTGTGAGAGAGAGAGAGAGAGAGACTGTCGTGTTTGTAGATGTTGTTTCATTGAAACAAAAGAGAAAAAAGGAAAGAAAAAAAAAACTGTGTCAGACACGCATACACACACACACACACACGCACACGAAATACAAATGTAACACTAGAAATAGCCAAATACATGCAAACATATACGCACAAATAGATCCAGATACTAAGACAATAATACCAATAGCAGTTGCATTATGTGCATGGTGAATCAAATATTTCTATCCGTTGAATTCGAAGTTGGGACCGTGCGCGTTGAGGTACCTGTCAGCATAACAACAAAACAGCAAGAAACAACAACAACAACAACAACAACAATAACAACAATAACAACAACATTGTCAACAGCAGCAACAACAGCAACAACAGCGCGCTAGCAACAACAGCAACAACAGCGCGCTAGCAACAACAGCAGCAGCAACGGTGTTGCAAAAGCAAAGTTTCGATAGATTTTAATTTGTCGTCCGGGCAGGCCTGATCATGAATAGCGGGCCGGCCTGACAAAAATAACTGCTCTGCATTTTCAAATAATTATTTCTCTAGCGCCGCGAGGGTTCTCGCCTCGTTTCTTGAAGTGTTATAATACATTTGTGTATGTTGTTTCTAAAGACACTAAAATATTTGAAAAATCTCGGGTGATTCATATGTTATATCATCAAGTATTCCAGTAATTCTATATGGACATTAGCCTCTTAGTGAGGGGCACTAGAATCTTAGTGATATGCACTAGCCTCTTAGTGATGATCACTATAGTGGTCGTCATCATAAGGTATATTCTCTAGTCACTACATTAGAGACACACACAGAGAGAGTTATTACTATTATCATTATCATTATCATCATCGTCATTATTATTATTATTATTATTATTATTATTATTATTATTATTATTATTATTATTATTATTATTATTATTATTATTATTATTATTATTATTATTATTATTATTATTTGGACACCGTGATAGCCCAGTGGTCAAGTTCTACTATCTGGGCCCTGTCGCCAGTTCGATTCCCGTCGGTGCCACCAGTATTTTCATTGAACATACCGGTCCGTCTGGACCAGTATTTTCATTGAACATACCGGTCCGTCTGGAAGTGTTGGAACTGCCTTTGCGGGGGTGTCATTAGAGCTTATCGTCAATTCTTCGTACTCCCCTCACGGGTGAGACGATGGAGGCGCATGTGCAGAAATGCATCAGCCATTGACAGAGAAGCACTATTATTATTATTATTATTATTATTATTATTATTATTATTATTATTCAGATATAGTAAATCTGCCTTGGAGTGTTGACTGTGACATATTTGAGGGAAATCCCGATGAAAAAACCTAGTCACACTTGCTAAACAGAGTTCCAGCCCAATGGCCTCAAGGCGTTAAACTGTGACGCCAACTCATAACCCTTTGGTGGTAGATGCTGGGGAGGAGGGTCGTTGCGCGCGTAAAAGATCTTAAACTCCGCATATGCTGGTTGATAGCCCAGGACCCAGCAGACACCAGATTGTTATGGGTGGGGTTTCGAGGCAGCTCTAGCAACCGCGCTTGGTGTATGCACTTGCACATTCGGTGACGTCTTGCAAGAGGTTGCTGGGACTGCGGAATAACCTCGGCTTAGTGCAGTCTAGCCCTCAGGAGCTCCATCGGTGGCCCCGATCATCAGGCGAGAGACTGACACGGGGGGGTGGAGGACCTCGAACAAGGGTATTGGAGGCTTATGTCCGTTGAGGATATGCCATTAGCTGCATCAGTACGCCTCAGATATAGTAAATATTATTATTATTATTATTATTATTATTATTATTATTATTATTATTATTATTATTATTATTATTATTATTATTATTATTATTATTATTATTATTATTATTATTATTATTATTATTATTATTATTATTATTATTATTATTATTATTATTATTATTATTGGAGTGTTGACTGTGACATATTTGAGGGAAATCCCGATGAAAAAACCTAGTCACACTTGCTAAACAGAGTTCCAGCCCAATGGCCTCAAGGCGTTAAACTGTGACGCGAACTCATAACCCTTTGGTGGTAGATGCTGGGGAGGAGGGTCGTTGCGCGCGTAAAAGATCTTAAACTCCGCATATGCTGGTTGATAGCCCAGGACCCAGCAGACACCAGATTGTTCTGGGTGGGGTTTCGAGGCAGCTCTAGCAACCGCGCTTGGTGTATGCACTTGCACATTTGGTGACGTCTTGCAAGAGGTTGCTGGGACTGCGGAATAACCTCGGCTTAGTGCAGTCTTGCCCTCAGGAGCTCCATCGGTGGCCCCGATCATCAGGCGAGAGACTGACACGGGGGGTGGAGGACCTCGAACAAGGGTATTGGAGGCTTATGTCCGTTGAGGATATGCCATTAGCTGCATCAGTACGCCTCAGATATAGTAGTAATATTATTATTATTATTATTATTATTATTATTATTATTATTATTATTATTATTATTATTATTATTATTCCTCTTGACATGCTATGTATTAAGTGATTATCACTAACTTCTAAGTGCACATCACAAACTTCTAAGTGACCATCACTAACTTCTAAGTAACCATCATTAACTTCGAAGAGATCATCACTAACTTCGAAGTGACAATCACTAACTTCAGAGAGAGAGAGAGAGAGGGGGGGGGGAGAGAGAGAGAGATAGAGAGAGAGAGAGAGAGAGAGAGAGAGACTTTCGAGCCTTTCTCCCAGTCAGTCATCCCATGCGCACTGATGCTCGTTATGGACCACCCTGTACCACGGCTTCATCCCAAAACAAGACAGCTGAGTGGCATGCTGCTCGAGCGTCGGACGTGCGACAACATGACGAATGTCTTCGTCCGTTCCAAAAGCCTCACCATTCTCAAGGTGTCAAGTTTGATAATGCATGCCAATAAATCCCTGCCTTCGATTCTGTGCTGGATATGATGGTTGATGGAATGCACGTTGATGAAAACGCCGTTGCGCATATTGTTGCAATGACGTCGGATGAATCTGAAGGAAGGAAACATCCCAAACACAAGCACCTGCCAGGTCAGCCAAGACCTGTACGCAGAGAGCGTGATGATTCCATTCTGCCTGATTATATGCAAGAGGCAGTGGATAGGTCGGTGGATGGTAAGGATCCAGCACCAGCACCTGACCAAGACATTCCTGTGGTTGATCTTGATGTGTTATATGTGAGTGACAGTGAGGCTGAACAGAAAATGCCAGAAGCAAAACAAATACTAGAGGTGAATCTGGAATCATCAGATGATGAGGCGGACCAAGGTGGGGTGGACTCTATAGCTAGGCCTGACGCTCCTAGTCTAAACTAGATTTTTGCGTCCCCTGACTGTGAGGAAAGTAATGATAGCGATGCTGAGTACTTCTTGGATCAGCAGGGGACAGATGTAAGAAATTAATTGAATCCAGCAACATTTTAGACACAGTCTACCTTTTAAATCAAGACACTGATTATTAAAAATATCCCAGTGACGCTCATATTTCACAGAGACAGAGTACAGATAACTTTAATATGATGTTCAATATAACTAGTTCCTGTCACTATGATCTTAGTGATAGACACTCAAAGGTAGTGATGGTCACTAGATTATGACACTTAGTGATGAGCACTAGAATTTTATTAGCTTGAGCGTGTACTGATCATCACTAAGACACATTCTAAACAAGATCACTACCCTAGTGTTCGTCACTATGAATTTTATCACTAACTTTTTTTAGTTTTGTAACACATCACTAACGTAATGATAATCACTACGTATTTCATCACTAACTTTCATCATAGATCACTAGCGTAGTGATAATCACTACGTGCTTCATCACTAACTTTCATCAAGATCACTAGTGTAGTGATGATCACTACGTATTTCATCACTAACTTTTTCATTTTTTTTCACTAATGCAAATAGGTAGTGATCATCACTACCCTCATCACTAAGTAAAAAATATATAACTAAGCTCATCACTAACAGCTTAGTGATGCATCACTACGTACTAAGTGATCATCACTACTTTCCGTACTTGTAGTGGTTTCTGAAGTTCGTTTAGTCTTAAGTATGAGTAACTTCATTCAGGCACATATTCCTGACTATTCCCTGTTAGTGACAACACTGACTAATCTTCTCAAGTCCACTCACGCTCTGCAATCAGGTGCCACTTACCTGACCAGAGATGGTGCCCTTTACCTGACCCGAGATGAGCGGAAATGGCAACAGTCGACGTCTAGATCTGAACGGTCACAGCTTCGAATTCACTTTTTTTGACTACTCTAGATCTGTGGCTAGGGTTCCGCTAAGGACTAGTACAGTAGTACTGCTGATTATGAATTGCTGCTGCAATTTGCAACTGCTGCGCTATGCTCCGGATCGATATCGATATCGATCGCGATATCCTCCATAGCCAATTGCAAGCGCTAGCTCTGTGCGCTACCTCTGTGCGCTACCTACGCTGACTTTGTCAGCTGCAGTGTCCTGCGCCAAAGCATACTTATATTCTTCATAATGCTGTCTTATGAATAGTATGACTAGTACTGTACTAGCTGTAGTAGATGTACTGATCTAGACGTAAGTCTAGGTTGCATTAAAAAAATTGCGATAGCAAAACCTATAAAAACGGCATTCATAGTCATCAGCTGTCGCGCCGGTCCGGCTTTCGTGTTTCTGTGCGGTCCCTTCGCGATCTTTCAAGCTGTCGTTCTTCTGCCCAGTTCAGCATGAGTGAGGAGGAAGTCAAGCGCGGTCCTTTCCGTCGTTACTTCTATCAGGGCATCGAGGTGCATAAATTACTGGACCTCAGCCACGCAGAGCTCATGAAGCTCTTCCCTGCCAGAGCTCGTCGTCGCTTTGCTCGCGGTCATTCTTCACACTGCTTTGTCTTTTCAAACCCTATTTCACGATTTTTTTTTATCTGTCAAACCCTAGTGTACGTGTGCATTGTGTGTAGGGGATATTGTATGTGTATGTCTGTACGTATGTAAGTAGGTGCGCATAAGTTTTTCATTTCGTGCGTAAAAAAAGTTATACCTTTATGTTTGTTATGTCTTTATGTAATGGAGTTCAGTATGCTATCTGTTTGCAATATAATGCGAGCCAGTGTCTTCAGTGTTGATAACTTATGGGGTTGTAATGTAAGTCAAGGAAGTTCTATATGTGTGTGATCTCCATACAAACTTTGAATCGAAGGAATGGTGATGTGTATGTGTATCTATCTATCTATCTATCTATCTATCTATCTATCTATCTATCTATCTATCTATCTATATCTATCTATCTATCTACCTACCTACCTACCTACCTACCTTACCTACCTACCTATCTATCTATCTATCTATCTATCTATCTATCTATCTATCTATCTATCTATCTATCTATCTATCTATCTATCTATCTATCTATCTATCTATCTATCTCTCTTTCTTCTTTCTTTCTTTCTTCCGACCTACCTATACCCACGTACCTACCTACCTACCTACCTACCTCCTACCTACCTACCTACCTTCCTATTTACCTACCTATCTACCTATCTACCTATCTATCCATCCATCTATCCATCTATCTATCTATCAATCTATCTATCTATCTATATCGATCTATCTATCTATCTATCTAATCTATCTATCTATCTATCTATCTATCTATCTGTATGTCTGTCTGTCTGTCTGTCTATCTATCTATCTATCTATCTATCCATCTATCCATCTATCTATCTATCCATCTATCCATCTATCTATCTATCTATCTATCCATCTATCTATATCTATCTATCTACCTACCTACCTACCTACCTACCTGCCTGCCTGCCTGCCTGTCTGCCTGTCTGTGTATCTATCTATCTATCTATCTATCTATCTATCTATCCACCTACCTACCTACCTACCTACCTTACCTACCTACCTACTATCTAACTACCTGTCTATCTATCTACTGTTTCCTCTCTCTCTCTCTCCTTTCTCTTTCTCTCTCTCTCTTCTCTCTCCTCTCTCTTCTCTCTCTGTATATATATATATGTATATATGTATATGTATATATATATGTATGTATATATATATGCTATCTATCTATCTATCTATCTATCTATCTATCTATCTATCTATCTATCTATCTATCTATCTATCTGTCTGTCTATCTATCTATCTATCTATCTATCTGTCTCGCTCTCTCTCTCTCTTCCTCCCTCCCTCCCTCGCTCCCTCGCTCCTCCCTCCCTCGCTCCTCCCTCCCTCGCTCCTCCCTCCCTCGCTCCTCTCCCTCCCTCCTCTCCCTCCCTCCCTCCATCCCTCCCTCCCTCCCACTTTCTCGCTCTCTCTCTCTCTTTCTCACACACACGCACACAAACATACATTTACATACATACATACATACATACATACGTACATACGTACGTACGTACGTACACATACATACATACATACATACATACATACATACATACATGCATACACACATACATACATACACACCTACACGCATACAGGCTCTGTGCGCTTGCGCAAGGCCAAGCAGGAAGCTACTTGTCTATCTATCTAGCTATCTGCCTATCTATCCCTCCCTCGGCCTTGTTGACTGTGTCAGGCTCCGTCCCCATGCATCTGCTGAAGCGCTTGCGAAAGGCCAAGAAGGAGGCCGCCCCCGAAGAGAAGCCCAAGACCATCAAAACGCACATGTACCATAAGCGACAGATAGATTAGAATATAGTAGATTGTTAGATAGATGGATAGATAGATAGCCAAGAAGGAGGCCGCCCCCCGAAGAGAAGGTCAAAATGCACATGTACCATGATAGATAGATAGATAGATAGATAGATAGATAGATAGATAGATAGATAGATAGGTTAGATAGGTTAGATAGGTTGGATAGGTTGGATAGGTTAGATAGGTTAGATAGGATAGATAGATGGATGGATGGATGTATAAATATGCGTACCTTGATACCTTTCTTCCTACCTACCTACCTACCTACCTACCTACCTACCTACCAACCAACCAACCAACCTAACTACCTACCTAACTGACTAAATACCTAACTAACTAACCCAGTAAGTAACGAACTACCTACCTACTCTTACCCAGCTACCTACCTACCTATCTCCTTGTCCGTCTTTGCAGGAGGGATATGATCATTGTGCCCGAGATGGTGGCCTCCGTGGTTGGTGTGTACAACGGCAAATCCTTCACCCAGGTCATGTTTGTTTGCTTGATTGATTGATTGATTTTGATTGATTGATTGATTGATTGAGATTGATTGATTAATTGATTGATTGATTGATTGATCGATTGACTGACTGATTGATTGATTGGCTGATTGATTGATCGATCGATCGATCGAGTGATTGATCGATTGAGTGATTGAGTGATTGAGTGATTGGTCGATTGAGCGATTGAGATTGAGTAGTGATTGAGTGATTAGTGATTGAGTGATTCAGTGATTCAGTGATTGGTTGTTGGTTGGTTGGTTAGGTGGAAATCAAGCCCAACATGATTGGCCACTACTTGGGCGAATTCTCCATCACATACAAACCGGTACAATCACGTGTGCTGGATATAAATACCTATGAATTAAGATGCAGATACATTCACACGTGTATAAATCCCCCCCCCCTCTCTCTCTCCTCTCCTCTCTCCTCTCCTCTCTCCTCTCTTCTCTCTCTCTCTCTCTCTCTCTCTCTCTCTCTCTTTCACACACACAGATAGAGATACTCAAATTATGGCATGGCTGTCTAGGTCGCCCACGCCAAGCCTGGTGGCGGCTCCACAAAGGGATCTCGCTTTGTGCCTCTGTCATAGACGACTCGTATTCCTAACTAGGATAGGCAACATGTTCGACAGGGCAGAAATTAAAACGTCAGTTTGAGTCTAATGATATTCGATGAAGGTAGTCGTATTTGTTTTCTCGTCGAGCAGCTTGCCGGATGTGCTCCGGTACGAGATAGGAACGAAGTTCTCACTACCTTGGATCCTTTTCTACCTACCTACATTATTATATATAGTCTATATTATATATATATATATTATATATATATAACATATGCAATATTACTGACGACATTCGAGAGAAAAAAACAATTACTTTTTCGATTTTGGTTGGAATTTTAATTTTGGTTGGAATTTCCATTTTGGTCGGAAATTTGAATTTTTCAAATTAACTGCTATATTCGTCCGCAAAATATCGTAAATTTTCGTGAAATGTTACAGTTAAATTGGAAAATTTGAATTTTCGCCACAAAAATGAAAAACTGACACAATTAAAATTCCAACCAAAATCGAAAAACTGTTTTTTTTTTTTTTTTTTTTTTTTTTTTTTTTTTTTTTTTTTTTTTCTTGAATGTCGTCAGTAATACCTAATGTTACGCCCTCCTTGATAGCTTGTCAAAAAGTCGGTAATACGTTATTAATTGAGTAAGCTTACATTTTCTCTGGTATCGGTGGCACTAGTTTTTAGCTATTACTGTCTATGCTCATTGTGATATTATACCTGTCTATCCGCTGGTACCACATGGTATCCATTTTTCAGTGACAGGTTTTCAAAAAAAAATTTCGTTCTAACCGGAGGCGTTGTCATGAAATAAACTACAGTCATCCATTGAGAAAGTCTCAAGGAAGCGACACGTAAAATTTCTCTATATTTTTTTGTGTTGAAATTATTATTTTTTTTATAAAAGGGCGAACCCTCCCACTGCATTTTTTCCAATGAAATGTGCAACAGAATTTTTTTTTTGCTCCAAGATGGATGTGGTTGATTGCTTCTGCCACTATTTTAATAACTTCTAAATACTTTGGTGAGGAGTGAGTTTGGGGATTCGAAATATAAATAATTATGGTTGTGATGCTTTGAAAAGTTTGAAAAAATCTGTTGTCGAAACAGAAATCTAGGTAATCGCTTTTAGGAACAAATTTCCCTTGTGTTTGGTACTACTCGGATTCAGCAAGAGAGATATGCCATGAGAGAAGATAGCCTTCCTGTAGTTAGCAAGCAACAGTGATAGATATTTAGATTTGATTAGTCTAGAAAAAGGGAGAGGAGAACAGAACAAAAGAAAGAAAAAAAGCACTAGAAGTGACTTATGTCTGAAAATTTTTGAGTTTTTGGAGCGGAGAGATGTGAGATAATACAGTTTATATTTCAGAAACTACCGTGAGCTTTTCATTTCACAACTTGAAACTGACATACAAATAATAACACAATAAAAAGGAAAGCATATGAGTGTGAGGACACATATATTTGCCTACTCTGGGAGAGCCATGCAAAGACATAATCCAGACATGCATTTACAAACATTCTTACATAACACACAAATTTACAGATTTCTTCAGAAATAAACATTTTTGTTGTGTTGCCAGTTTACATGAACATTCATGCATACTGCTCTGTCTATCATTATCATCCATTTTGCCTTGCTTGCTTTATGTGCAGAGAACTTTAGTTTACAAAGCGATGAATTTCGAGTGTTTTTCCTGCTTCCTTTATACGTGCTTTTTTCAGTTTTTGTTGTATTTTATCCATAATATACCTTTTTTTCAGAAATTCTTTCATGCATCGATTTTGCGTCCGTTGTTCTTGTGCACCATCATTACTTTTCACAGAAACCATTTCCAAGATCTCACAAAAATACAAAGCAATCATCATTCTTTTTATTAGAAAGTTCGAAATATTTCACCAAAATTAGTTTTTCACTAGGTTCATCAATTCACATAAGGCAGCATGCTTTGCTTTTTGTTTTTCGTGATATTTCAAAACTGTTATTAAATTTCACTGCTTTGTGGCTTGCTCACAACATGCAAAACATTTCATTATATAATTCATTATTCTTTCATAAATGTGAATTTTTTTACTGCGTTCACATGAATTCAATCATTTGTTTCGCATGAAATATATGTGTTCCTGCTCTTTCGTTTTGTTGCTAGTCTTTCACTGACCTCCCCAACACTTAACTTTAAACATGTTTAGTTTTCATAATTATCTGTGATTGAAAATTTATTTTTTTCTGATAAATATATATGTTTTTCTTATTTATGCACAAGAGCTTCTTGGGGACAGTGATAGGTTGACAAAACATCACACATTTCACTTTGTTTTGTAGCTATTTGTTGCTCATACTCCCTGACGCAAGCATAGCAAACTAGATAGTAAATAGAGCTTTGTTATTTGTGTATTCACATCATCGAAAACTGTCACTTTTTTTAAATATCTTGCTTGCTGTTTTGAGGGTTCATAAGTTCAACCGAAAATATTAGAATTTATGTAGAAAATGATCAGAAGAAAATTTGAGGGTGCATATTATGACCCCAGTGGATATTGTTCCACATGGGTACATTTAAAACTAACATATTTCCTTGAATTAATATTTGTTTGAAATCGCTCAAACGACGATGACCATATGGTATGAGGGGTAAAAATGACCTTGGGGCGGGGGCCCTCAGACACTAAGGCAAGCGCCTTCTGACTTTTTTTAAATAATTTTTTTTTTTTACTTTTGGGGACCGGAAAACAAAGTTTAATAATAATATTAATAAAATTTGATGATTCTATTATTTTTTCTGATGAGGAATGTTAATAATTATGGATACCACATGGTATCCATGCTCATACACATAGACATTACCCTTTTGACCTATATCAAAGTGTAATCACTGCCACTCAAAGGGACAATTTTCTCAGATTCTACTGTAACACCCACTGTATACTACATCGTTTTTACGCTATTGGTTGTTACGGGAATTCACTCGTAGAAGTGATTCGTTGTTATTGAATGTATTCAAAGATGAATTCTTATTACATTTCCGGTTTTGAACAATAGTTCCGGTTTTAATGTTGTATTAGGATAAGGGGTATAGGAGGGAAGCTAGGAGGCTTAGATCCCATAGGGCCTTAAATCATATATTTTACACTTCGTTTACCGGAGTGGTGAAGGTTTTTAGGATGTATTAATAAGTTACACGAAGCTGTAGCATCCGTATTCATTAACCTCTGTACAGTCCCCAACGATAGCTCAATGGAAGAGTAAGTCGGTAATATAACCAAACACAGTCCTCAAAAAAAAGAGAATGATGTCTCGTTATATTAGCTCAGTGACGCAAAGACAAAAAGCCACCAAAAGACCAGGATCAAATTGGCATTTCAGACGTGTCCGGCCAGACGAAATCTATAAATAAGTTTTTAACTGATAATTCGGGGGGTGATGTCCACAGTACCCACTCCCAGTTTTTTATGGCGGAACTTCGTTTCCGACATAATAATGGTTCACCTGATTTCTTTTCTGACTAAGATTCGTTTAGAGTTATGTATGAAGATACATCAACCCACGAATTAGCAGTTATAAAAAAACAACAATGACACTTGCCCCGGTACCAATCGTATATATACTCTAGTAGATTCAGTATATATATTTGAAAATCTTCCTCTTTCTTCTGTCGATAAGATATTTGTGCAGTATGTCCAAGTATAATTTTTTATGGTTGAGTGATAATGTAATGTCGCCATTTCCATATATATATAATAACCGGTCGTCGTTTTCCATAAATACATTTACTTGTTGTGAAGACATATCCTTGTATAAATCGGTATCATTTAATATAGTGTCATGTGATCAAGTCTGACGACTATATCCGAAGTTGGGTTGAGTGCGCCCTAACCTTGCGATATGCCGATACAAGTAGAGATCGATGGAATCCGGTGTAGCAGTCATGCTATTAAAATATATCAGTTCCTTTGATTAGACTGTAGAGTCTTTAATGAGATCATCGTTCTGGTACTAATTCGGTCCAGGAAACACCATCGCTCACTCAAATAGCGATCCCGTAACGGTGCTGTTTCGTTGCCGTCTCGTCTGTCTCTGCCGAAGCAAGAGAATAGAATGCCTATTTTTTGTCAGCTGTGTCTTGTTAATGTCTAGAAGAATGAATGCTGTAGTAGCTTTAATATCTAAGTAAGGTTGTCGGGACGATATTGGATCAATGCTATGTTCGCAATCGATCAGGTCCACAATACTTCTAGAGAAAAAAATACTTACTATAGACGCCGTTTACGCGCGCGGACTCCTTCACCTGGTGGAGGACCTCCAACCAAAATTAAGTCTAAGGTAGACTGTTCGAGGATATCCCAAATTTTGTGAGGGATTGCGCCTTGTGCCAAGTCAAAAGGAATGTCTAGCACCCCTCGTGGTAGTGCTTGTATGGTCCACGCGGTATGATCTTTATCTGTAGGAGATATGGTATCATCCCATGTCTCAAGTTTCTTGGTGTCTTTATATACTGGAAGGTATTGTCTTACTTTAGGATCTTCCACTGGATCCAGACTCCTCCAGAAATGTAAGACTGGTTGAATGATTTGTGCCGCAGTCGAAATTCGGTTCGATCGCGTATAGCGTTTGTGAGGTACTGCCATGACTCTCATGAGATATAAATCTGAGAGCGTGTCATCGGCTACGTGTTGGGCCGCAGGCCTCACCAAGTAAAAAGCGTCTTTGGCCCATGAAATATGTCCAATCGCATCTCCTTCTTTCCAACTAGGGTGAAGGAGAGTGTCATTGCCCGCGCGAGGGTCTTGATCTCCATCATCGCTCCCCTCTTGATGGACTCCTTGCGAACGTGCCGTCCTTATCGCCTTTCTCGGTCGGTCGTAGATAAGGTCATTTTGCGCTCTCCTTATTTGCGCCTCCGTGAACTTTTCTTCCGGCACGTTCGACTCCACCCTTTTGCGGGTCTGAGTCCCCGCCGCGCTTTTGCGGTCGGTGGCCCGCTTGTTCTCCAGCTCAGCCTCCTCCTTCTCCGCAATTGGTGCCCTGTAGAATCCCGTTCCGAGATATCCTCCTTACGGATTGGTGGGACCTCTTTAAAGTCAGCCTCCATCCGTTGGAGTGCTTGATCAACTGACTCATCTTCAAGTAGGAAGGGATCATACTTAATCAGCCTTCGTACATTGACTATTTGAACTTTCCCTCTGCCCCTGATTTTATAATTCAAAGGCCCCATCTGTTCCATGATCTGGTATGGTCCTTTCCAGTGGATGAACAGCTTCGAGCTGACTCCCTGAGGAACCTGAGGATGGTACAGTAGTACAATATCCCCGACCTGAAATCTGACTTGATCCAGGTGTGCCTGCCTGACACCTTCAGCATCAGTCTTCCTGCGCTCCGCCTCCCTATGCGCCTGTACTATTTGCTCCGCCTCCATCTTCGCCCGAAGTCTCACCCCAAACGGCTCATCCTGATCTGCCCATGAATCTTTTGGGTGCAGCAGTGAGGCTGGGATGGCGGGCTCACGCCCATATACCAATTGGTATGGCGAGACGGAACCTTTTGAACCACCTAACGCTGTAGAGGGTAGGCAATTCATAGCAAAGGCAAACGAGGATGCTGCCTCCACCCATGCTTTTTGGTTCTCCTTCTTCATACAATACATCTTCAGCGCGGCCTTGAGGGTCTATGCACCCGCTCTATCTTGCCGTTCGCTCTGGGGTTATAGGCGGTGACATATTGCCATTTCATGCCGTAATATGCAGATAGCTTGTCGATGACTTCATTATTAAAGTCAGAGCCTCGATCGGAGCATATTTTTCTCGGCACCTCAATCTGTGAGATGATCCTGTCAATCAACGCCTTGGCTGTTGTTTCGCCCGTAACGTCTTTGACTGGGACCACCCATACATAGTTGGTGGCTCTGTCTATGGCCGTTAGAAGGTATCTGTAACCTTCCGTCGTGACCGGGAAAGGTCCTACATGATCGGTGTGTAAGAACTCGAACATTCCTAAGTGTAAAGGAAAAGTCCCGATCAGGCCAAAATTCGCCTTCAATGGTGTTTTGGATGTCTTGCATGGGATGCATGGATTGACCTGTTCATCAATATTCTCCTTCATCTTCTTCCACCAGAATCGTCTCGAAATGAACATATGCGTTCTTTGTCGGCCCGGGTGCGCCAGTAGTGGGCAGTTATGAGCAGCGACAAAAATGATGTGTCTGAGTTTCTCAGGAACCCAGAGAGTCCGTTTGTCTGGTTGTGATGCATAGCGCCCGTGTTGGCCTTTGTACCACAAGAGACAGTCTCTCCACCTCATCTCCTTCTGTTGCTCCTTAATCTCCTTCGTCATTTTCAGCTCGTTCGGGTTCTTGTATAGCTGTATTAGCTCTTTGAACTCCGGATCGAGAGCCTGTTGCTGTCTCCATGCAGTGTGTGAAGCTATGTGGATAGTCCCATCCTCTAGCTGCACTCCTATCCTCTCAGGGTTTTCGTCTAACTCCTCCTTGTTCTCCTGCGGGGTTCCGCATATGCTTCTTGCTTAATCTCTTCTTGTTTTATCTCCGCCTTCATATTCTCATATGCTTCATAGGAGCACTCAGCATCCTCGAGGACATGTGCTGTACAACATATCCCATGATCCGGACCTTGCGGGCTATGACGTAGACCCGATCGGTTATATCGGACCCCTCTCGCCATCTGCATCGACTCGATATGACGCACTTCGTATGTGCAGTCTGGGGATAGATCCTCCATTTCTGCTGATGATACGAGAGCTGCCACTTCTGAGTGAAACTCTAGCCTGGAGAGGCTGTCAGCGACAACATTTCTCTTGCCGGGTAGATGGACCATTGTAAAATTGAAACATGACAAGAATGCCTGCCATCTCGCTAGACAGCCAGTCTGTTCATGATTCATCAGCCATAGTAAATTCTGGTGATCAGTCCTTACTATAAACTGAGGTCCACCCCATAAATACTCTCTCAACCGTTTGAGGGCCCAGACCACCGCCAGTGCCTCTCTCTGTCTCGTACAATAGTTTCGCTCCGCCGAGCACAACTTTCTACTTATAAACATGATCGGGCGCAACTTTTTCTCCTCATCTTCCTGTTGTAAGACTGCGCCGATCGCGAACTTTGATGCGTCTGTGTCGACTACGAATTGCTTCGAAAAGTCGGGCATCATCAGCACGAGTCCGCCATCCTTCGGATCTTTATAGATGAGATCTTTGAGCGTGTTGTACGCTTCTAAGGCTTCATCATCCCACTTCTCAAAATCACCGAAGTCGATCATTCTCTCCAACTTAGCCCGAGTTGCGCCCCAATTGGGTATGAACTGGCTGTAATATTGCGCCATCGCAAGAAATGAGTGCAGCTCTGTGCGATTCTTCGGCCTCTGTCGGCTCATGATCTCCTCCCTCTTCTCTTTGGATATCGAGACTCTATTGTAAGAGATTTCGTACCCCAAATATGTCACACTTGTCTTTGCGAGTTGACTCTTCAAATTACATTTCAGGCCAAATAGTTTGATACGCCTGAAAATGTCTGTTAGATGGTCGATGTGCTCTTCCATCGTATTGGAGTACACGATAATGTCATCGATGTAACAAAATGCGTACTCTCCCGCCTTCTGTCCTCTTCTCCTCATGAAACCTCCCTCTGTCTGGTCATTATATTTGCTACTCAGCATGCTTTGCATCGCTTTCTGAAAGAGTCCCGGGGCCTGTTTGAGTCCCATCAGAAACACTTTCCACTGATATATCTCCATTCCTACTACAAATGCAGTCAGCCATCTGGACTTTTCATCCAGTGGAATTTGCCAGAAGCCATTCTTCAGATCAATGACTGAGTATAGCTTGGCGTTCCGCAATACTCGCCTTCCTTCTTCAAGAGTAGGTAATGGATTTCGTTCCTCCTCTAAAATTTTATTGATGCGGGCATAGTTAACCGTTAAGCGCCATTCTCCTCCCGGTTTAGGCACCAGTCTCAGTTGGGAAACTATTGGAGATCTCGATCTCTCAATGAAATCCTCATCGAGTAACTGTCGTGCTTGTTCTTCTGCGATCTTTGCTTCATGTATACTCAGATTTGCCCGTCGTGGCGCCGGGGAAGGCTCAGCACCTGGTATTTTACAAATAACCGCGGTGAAGTCTTCCGGCTTGACACCTCCCGCTTGAGGGGGGTCAAAAATCATTTTGTTCGCCTTCAATCTCTCTTTCAAAACCTCTTTCTCCTTCTCCGTACCTGCTCCTCCTGCCAATTTCTCGTCTATCGCCGCCTTAAGCTCCTCCTCTGACATTCTCTTGTGATGCTTAAGGGTGCTCTGTCCTCCTCCAAGCCCAACTCTTCTTCTGATATATCGTCCATTCCCGTTTTTTCATATGTGGCAGTGTCTGGTTCGTCGTCCTCCGCCAGACCTACCAACATATCTATTAATCTTGCATATTGCAACGGAGCTTTTCGGGTGTAGAAACTATCGAAGCATGTGAACGCTTGAGGAATCAATTTCAACTTGTCCTGGTCTCTGAGCTTCCGCTTGTATGCACTGCTCTGCTCACGAGTCCCGAGACGACAAGCCACCACTAAGTGTTGCTTCCGTGAGGGCACCGGTATCGGATGATCAATAAGCCGGTCCCGTATCTCCTGCGCCCATATCGCCTTCTCATTGTACGGGAGTATGACCGTATATGGTTTACTATTTTCAAAAAGAGTGCGCAGGCACTTTTTCACTTCTGTCAGTGAGGGCGGCCACGTAGGCTCGTCACCCCAGAATTCGGTAATAAAGCTTTTAATATCTTCTGCCGGGATATCAGGGAGTCGTCCCCTTCTCCTCGGTATAAACTCCTGTCTGTCCTTCTCTTCCACCTTTACGTGAAAGCAATACCCGTTGGTAATATATACATCGGCCCCTGCTCTTTCTTCAAATCTCGCCAACGATGGGCACCTTTTCCCCATGCATATAATCTCCTCTTTCCTCTTTTCAATGAGATCGTCTATCGACTTTTTATCCCATTGTGTAGAGACTGTAGCCGTATAGACCTCCGCCTCTCTCTTGTCTGACAGGTTTGAACCATCTTTAGACACCGCGTCCGTTGGCATATATGCCTCATATGCGTGTGTAATGGCCACTTGTTTCCCTTCCGATGCTACCCCTATTTGTAGGGCCTCGTATGAGTCAATAGCATGGAGAGAGTCGACAGTATATTCTTCTCCTGGCTCTACGCCGTATATGACTCTTTTGGCGGCGCAATCAATCACTACGTTCATTGTCGCCAGTTGGTCGTACGACAAACGAACAGATCCGTGGTATTCGGGGACAACGTACAAGTCCACTCGATATACTCGTCCTGATTTCAATTTAAAATTTAGAGTGATGATGCCCGTTATATCCGTTCGACTACTAACTCCTTTCAAGGTGCCCGATGATTTTTTCATATTAGTTTCTAACCACGCATGGTGTTTCGTAGTAAATTTTCGGCCGACAATATTAATATTCGCCATAGTATCATTACCAACGTTTATAAAGGTATTTAATGTTTCACAAAAAAGGTTTGTATAGCATAAAGCGTCTGGCCGGTGACTTTTAAGGCCAAGACAAGGAGCTTGTGTTCTAAAATTTGTATCCTTTTCTCGAGGTTCGCCTCCTCCTCCCTTTCCGCCGTTTTTGTAATGTCTTTTGGGGTATTGTTCACAGGCGAAGGATGATTGTCCTTGCTTTCTCTGTTTGAGACCGTGAGGAGAGGTTGATGTCCTCCATCCTCCTTGTCTATTGTGTCTCGGCAAGTTGATATTAATAAGATTGATTGCCGGTTCTATTCTTACTTTCTTCGGCTGTGGCTGCGACAGGCCCGCCTGCTTTCTCTTTGCCAGCGCTTTACTCGCCTGCCTATTAGCAGCATGCACTGTTTGTTGTCGTGATGGGTGTACTAGTATTGTACTACCTTTGAGTTGGTCTGTGGCCTGCTGTGGGCTCTTAGACTCACTGGTACCCTTGGTTGGGACCTGCACAACGGTGTATCGTGCAATGTTTGTTGGTTCTGTTTTCTCCCTCCTCCTCTAGTCATTGGATTACCTGAGTCGGCATCAGTGTCGGTAGTGGTTGCGCCTGCGCATGGGCCTGTGGTGCTGAGGAACTCGAGCTTGAGCTCGAGCCGTCTGCCCAGCCCCCATCTCTGTGGTACGGGCGCTCTGCGCTGCCGTATCCACCTCGGCCAACCCATCTTCCTCCTCCTCTACCTTGAAATACACCTCTTCCTCCTCCTCTTCTCACAAATCCTCTCTCCCCCCCGCGAGTGTATGCATGCGAAAGGGGCTCCTCCTCCTCGATTGATTCCTCTCCCTCCTCCTCTTCCTCGTGTTCCACCTCTTCCTCTACTTGCGGCTTCTATGGCTGCCGTCTTCTGATCATCTCTAGCGAAAAGAGAATTGATCGCGTCAGCTAGTTCGTGGTCATGGTCCGCGACATCCTGTAATTTCCACCCCTGATCATTGCGCAGTCGGTGCAGAACGGCGACGGTGTTGATTTCGTCCGACCGTACGTTCTTGAGGAGTGTGTTTCGGATGCGGGTGTCCTCGACATCGTGGTTGTACGGGCATTTCTTATTTGCGTGTTT
>WBZZ01006289.1:42500-44972 GCA_019918135.1 Paulinella micropora
TCTTTTTCACTTCTTGTTATTTTTTAAAATAAATTTTACTAATACGTCAAAATCAGTCTCACCCGGGCCGATGAGTGGTGTGACAAGACAAGAAACAGTCTGAAACTAGTTCATTTAGGCAAATTGAATGGGTCACTTTGCACGAATAAATTGAACTGAGGAGAAAAACTCAGAAAAACAAATAAAAGCCCTTCTACTACCGGTAGTCCATATCTAAAGCTGGCCGCAATCCTTGACGACAACCTTCTTAGAAGTTGCACCGTTCTGTGATCCAACCTTCTCGATGGCCTTCACCACCTCCATGCCTTTTGACACTTTGCCGAACACCACATGCTTGCCGTCCAACCAGTCAGTCTACACGCCAGTACAAATGAACTGCTTTTCACAAGTGACTGGCTATGTGGATTTGGAGGGTGGGGGTGGGGGGGGGGGGGGGGGTGTTGAAATTAGTGCAATGGAGGAAAGAAAGTATAATAATAACGAAGATGCACGGGACGCAAGAACGAGCAAGGCAAAGGGCTTCAAGATGACACGCACCTTAACAGTGCACAAGAAGAACTGAGATCCGTTGGTGTTAGGGCCAGCGTTAGCCATGGACAGAACACCGGGGCCTACAGAGAGGAAAGCGCTTCTTTTCCTCTTATCTCTCTCTCTCTCTCATCTCTCTCTCTCAAGTGAGCATGTGCATGCGCAAGTGTGTCTACCAGTGTGTTTGAGCTTGAAGTTCTCGTCGGCGAACTTTTCGCCGTAGATGGACTTGCCGCCCGTACCGTTGTGTCGTGTGAAATCACCACCCTAATGAAGACGCAAGTGTGAAAACCAGGCGACACAGCAACAATTTTGAATTGTTATTGGTGGTGTTATCTTCGACACAACAGCACGAGCCACAACAAGCAGCACCATCATCATCACCAACAAAACAACATAATCAACAACCATAAACACACATACACATGTTTTCCTTCAGTGACATTGCACTGATAAATCGCATGATATTAGTGATATTAGTTCTTATCACTTGTATGTCCTTCAATCGATTCAATCAAATCCTTGCTTTCCTTAGAATGTTTATTCTGTTTCATGTCTATTTGTTATATGTTCACGTCTGCTTGCCACTTACTTCTTGTTTCTTTCACCCTTTGTCTTTCTTTCTCTCCCCCCCCCCCTTCCCTCTCTCTCTCTCCCTTCTCTTTTTGTGATTTTCTCCTCTCTCTTTGTATATTTTTCTCTTCAAGGAGCCTGTCTGTTGAATTTTAGTTAAACTATTCCTTCAGTAACATTGCGCTGCAGCTCTGTTGGGCCAGATCGTACGCTATGTGTTCTTTTCATTTCTTCGTTTTCTAACTTCAATTAAATCCTTTCTTTTAAAAGGAAAGAAAGAAGGATGGCAGGAGGGAGGGTAGGAATGAGCAAGAAAGGACTTTGAACCCCACACCCCCCCCCAAAAAAAACAACAAAAAACAACAAAAACAAACAACAACAAAAAAAAAAAACCCCCCAACAAATAGCAACAGCAACGTGACGGGTATGCAGATAGATTTCGTTGTTCTTAATTGTCATTGTTGTTGTCTCTATGGCTGTTGTTTGTAGTTGATGATTACTTGTCCTTAGTTTTCTTTTCTTTCTTGTTTGATAAATATTAAAGGGTCACTTCTTTGTCAAATCTGCGGCCAATAACTAATACTTGTATGGATGATCAGAGGCATTGAAAAAAAAAAAAAAAAAAAAAAAAAAAAAAAAAAAAAAAAAAAAAAAAAAAAAAAAAAAAAAAAGCTCTTTATCCTTTGTTCTTTTTTCCTTCTTTTCTCATTATACCTTGCTTACTGTATTTAAAATATATATATATGTATATATATAATCCTTTTTTTTGTTGTCTTTTTTTCTTTCTTCTGTCGTTCTGTCTTTCTGGCTATCACTCTCACTTGCGCCCTGTGCTGGTTGTGTCTGATCCCTGCATTCTGCATTTTCCATAGCTTAGTCTCCCTTGCCCCTTTCTGGTTTGTGTATATTTGTGCTTGCATGTGCTTTCTTTTGTCCTTGTGCTGAGCTTGTTCCTTTTCGTTTTGTTTTCTTCTTTTGCATATTTCGTTTGCTCGTTTTGTTTTCTTTTATAATAATAATAATAATAGTGCTTCTCTGTCAATGGCTGATGCATTTCTGCACATGCGCCTCCATCGTCTCACCCGTGAGGGGAGTACGAAGAATTGACGATAAGCTCTAATGACACCCCCGCAAGGGCAGTTCCAACACTTCCAGACGGGCCGGTATGTTCAATGAAAATACTGGTCCAGAAATAGACCGGTATGTTCAATGAAAATACTGGTGGCACCGACGGGAATCGAACTGGCGACAGGGCCCAGATGGTAGAACTTGACCACTGGGCTATCACGGTGTCCATAATAATAATAATAATAATAATAATAATAATAATAATAATAATAATAATAATAATAATAATAATAATAGTGCTTC
>WBZZ01006290.1:0-2500 GCA_019918135.1 Paulinella micropora
AACTAGTTTTTGTGTTATAGCAAAAATCAATTAATTAATTGATTTTTTATATTTTTTTCTATATTATTATATATTCTGGTGAATTAGTTAATTTACACTACTTCAAAAACAAAACAAAAATGCCTGTCCAATATGGAGGAGAACTAGTCCATCAGACTAAGGAACTGCTCACTGGTAAGTATGAATTAACCAAACTTACCACTCATGAAGGCTCGCAACCTGTCGCACTTACTACTGCTGGTGGTATGGAAAACACCTTTGAAATTCCTACTCGTCCTTTGAACCTTGCGAGGAGTGTGTTGCGATTTACTTACACTCCGTCTGCTGCAGGTGGTGCGGGCCGCTACAATCGTATGAATATGGATTGTCTGTCTATGATTAAAACTATTGAATTGCGAAGCCGAAGCGGGCAGTGTTTGTGTAATCTTCAACATGTGGGAAACTACACAAAGGTTATATGGAAAACAGAAATTAAGTATGAAAAATTTATGGCACTTGAAAACCATTGTGCTGGTGTGGGTAGCGGTGCTATGCTTCAAAAGTGTAATGCTGGAAAAGTTGAAATTGAAACCGTAGCGGAAAGAGCGGCAATTACTGCTGCAGGCAATACTGCAGGATTGGTCGCTGCAGTTCAAGGATATTACAAAGTGCCACTTGTTAATGCCCGCCGTAATAATGATACCGCTCTCGCCGATAGCACTGCGGGGGATTATAGTTTGGTTAATGTTCCTTTTGAGGAGGCTAAGTATTTTGAAGGTGGAACTGACAATGGTGCCACCCCTGTTATTAATGTTACGTTTCCTTTGGGTATGCTGTTTGGCACTATTTTTGAACTGGATAAGACTATTGGATTTAATGAAATTTTGGATATGCGGATTGTGTGGGCTGAAACCAACCGCTCTTCGTTCTATGGCACTGATGTAAGTTCTATTTCCACTGGTGCTGCCGCTACGACCGCTGGTGCTATCATCTCTAACCTAAATCTATTCCTTGCTGTTGAGACTGACCCAAATGTCATCCTCGGTGTCCAACAAAAGATTGCAGGCGAGGCTTTCCATTTAAGATTGAGTATCCTATTGCTTGGAAGCAAAGTCTTCAAACAAACCAACAGAACTATGTTATTAAGATGAACCGCTCGCAGGGTGAAAGAATTCGTCGTATTTATACTTCTGCCTTTCATTTCACTGAGAGTGCTAATACTTCTTTTGATAATGACAACAGGGCGGATGCTAAAATTATTTCTTATTATACAACCCTTGACGGCTCTCGTCTTCAACAATTTGACATTGACGCTTCTGAGAATGAAGACTATATGATTTTGAAGGATAAGTTGAAGGGAAGTGCTATCCTAAACAGCGATGTCTATCATTACAACTGGTTCCACGTAGATACTTGGGACAATAACCGACCGCTGTGCGATAAGGACACCGACGGATATGAGGTGAGCGGTTTGAGCCTAGACACTGAGAGGCGATATGAATTCGTTTCAACTACAAGTACAACACTGTATGAGGGGGGGGGGGGGATGGGCGATACGGTGATGTGGAATAGACCATATGGAATATGGGACAGAGTGGAATAGAAGATAAAGCGTTGCTGGAAGATCGATAATTAGCAAGCGACATGGACGGTATCGGATAGGGGGGGGGGGGGGGGGGGGGATACCGGTATGGGGGGGACGATACCGGTATGGGAGGGACGATACCGGTATGGGGGGGGGGGGGGTATGGGCTATACGGGGGGATGGGCGATACGGAGATGTGGAATAGATGATATGGAAATATGGGACACAGTGGAAATAGAAGATAAAGGGTTGCTGGAAGATCGATAATTAGCAAGCGACATGGACGGTATCGGATAGGGGGGGATACCGGTATGGGGGGGGGGGGGGGTATGGGCTATACGGGTATGGGGGGGGGGGGGGGGGGGGGGGGGGATTGGCGATACGGAGATGTGGAATAGACGATATGGAAATATGGGACACAACAGTGGAAATGGAAGATAAAGGGTTGCTGGAATATCGATAATTAGCAAGCGACATGGACGGTTAGGGGGGGGGGGGTGTATGGGCTATGCGGGTATGGGGGGGGATGGGCGATACCGGTATGGGGGGGGGGGGGGGGGGGGGGGGGGGGGGGAGAATGGACGATACCGGCATGGGGTGATCGCGTTTCTTGAGCTTTTCCCAGCACTCAGCACGCACTGTACACTTATCAGTGAGCATTTCAACAGGACCCCACAGGCTGTCGAGTGGAATCTTGGTCCCATAACGAACAGCTCCAGTGATAGCATGTTTCTCCTCCCCCTTCCGCACCATAGCGCTTTTCGGTGGTTCCATGGAAACCTGCAAAAAGGATGTCAAATGATGATGAAAAGTAGATAATATAGAGGACGGGGAGCACAGTGATACAGAGGGACGGAAGGGGGTGGGGGATATTATTATTATTATTATTATCATTATTATCATTATTATTATTATTATGATTATTATTATGATTAT
>WBZZ01006290.1:7500-17500 GCA_019918135.1 Paulinella micropora
ATTCCAAGAACAGCAGTGACAGCTCTGACGGTTCCGAGAACAGCTCGCCATCGGACGGTTCACCCGAACTCTCTAACCATATGCGTCCTTCCAATTAAATAAAATAATTTGACAGACAAGTTACCCAAGAACACCAAACACTAGAAGCTCCGTTACTTGTTCCCTCCAGTCTTGAAGGTCCAGAGTGACCTTGTACATTGGAAGAAACTACTCAAACTTAAGGAGGGGGGGGGGGGGTATGGGCTGTACGGGTATAGGTTCGTTTCTGAATGTAATACTAGCGTAGTACGTTTTGGTTGTTCATATGCAGATGCTTCCGAGGATGCCTCTGGCGATGCCGTCGACAGCTCGGACGGTTTGTCTGGAATCTTTTGAGATATTGAGATAAGTGAATGATAAAGAACAGGGAGGGGGGAGGGGGTATGGGCTATACGGGTATAGGTTCGTTTCTGAATGCAAGACTATCAATATTACGCTCTGCAAGCGTAGTACGTTTTGATTGTTCATATGCAGATCCTTCCGAGGATGCCTCTGGCGATGCTGACGACAGCTCGGACGGTTTGTCTGGAATCTTTTGAGATATTGAGATAAGTGAATGATAAAGAACAGGGGGGGGGGGGTATGGGCTATACGGTATAGGTTCGTTTCTGAATGCAAGACTATCAATATTACGCTCTGCAAGCGTAGTACGTTTTGGTTGTCTATATGCAGATGGTTCCGAGGATTCCTCTAGCGATTCCGACGACAGCTCGGACGGTTCGTCCCGAATCTTTTGTGAATCAGATAATCAGATAGAGGGTTACAGGCGGGGGGGGGGGGGGGGGGTATGGGCGATACGGGTATGTGCTATACGGGGATTGATTGATTGCATCTCAAACGCAACACAAGCCAATTTTTACAAGTGGTCTTCTTGCTGGTTGCCTGTACTTGGGGTAAATTGGAGCTGCTCCAAAGGATAACATCTTTTACACCGCCGACTCATGGGCAAGGCTCGATACTTCGGGTCGCACATAGCCGGATCGTTGAATGTATAAGGTGCCCGTGTTGACCAGGCCTTCCCGAATGGTCAGGATGCCAGTCGCAACCCCATCAAGATCACTTTGTCTGGGTGCTGCCAGTCCAGTTGGGCAGCACCAACCAAATTGGCGAGAGCTCGAGTCCCCTGGGGGGGACATTTTGTTACTATTATAGGTGGTGGGGGGGGGGGGGGGGACGATATCGGTATGGGGGGGGGGGGGATGGGCGATACCGTTATGGGGGGGGGGGGGGGGGGTTATGCATGTGGCTGTATCTGGTTTGCAGATGCTGAACTTTATCGCAAGTACAAGAAGCGGTTCAAGCGCAGACAGTCACGTCAGCGGCGGGCTGCGCAACAGAAAGCGCAAGCAAGGATAGCTACGTTTTTACACGGTGGCGGTGAACCACGTGCGCAACATGAACCATATCAACGTTTATCAACACTTATTGGCCGCGCTATCACGGAGCACGATGGAGTCTCTGTCGCAGAAGCTTTTGAACTGGTGATGCGATGGAAAGAAAAGCACCCTGCGGTGTCGAAGGCAGCGACGGAGAATGTCTGGGACCTTTTGGGTATTCTGCTTTGTCGTACTGGATTGCAGTGGCCAGCGTTTACGACCCTTGTCGCCGATATCAGATCGGTGTCACAGTGCGATGGCTTCGTCAAGCTGCAAGTTTGCAGAAACCAGTGCAACGAGGGGCTTTTCTGGAGAGATCGGAGTGACCGCAAGGAATGCAAATCGTATAGACGACCCAGGAACGATGCACTGACATTTTTTCATCGCAGGTAACGTTTTGTACCTTCGGTAGTTGTTAAGGCGAAAATGAAGGAAGATAAGATTTTGTCACATTCTTAGCTTCCCTAATTTTGACCTATTATCTTCATTTTTTTCTCGCTGATAATGATCTTCTATCCTCAGCAGTAATTTTTTCAGCAATATTTTTTCGCTGCCGCTAAAAAACCGGGGGGGGGGGGGGGTATGACCCATACCCTCGTACGGGAAATGGATTACATGTGACCTTGCAATTGATTTGTACTTATTCTTTCATATGTTTTTCTTTTACTGGTCACCACCGTATGTATGTGGCTGACATTCCTCGCTCATGCGGGGGGGGGGGGGGGGGGGGGGGTATAGCTCATACCCGTATGAGGATTCCCATACGGGTATGGACCATACCGGTATGGGGATTTCAGTTGTTAAGGCGAAGATGAAGGAAGATAAGATTTTATCACATTCTTAGCTTCCCTAATTTTGACTAACTATCTTTCTTTTTTCTTCCCTGATAATGATCTACAATCTTCAGCAGTAATTTTTTCAGGATTCCCATACGGGTATGGACCATACCGGTATGGGGATCGGTAGTTGTTAAGGCGGAGATTAAGGAAGATAAGATTTTGTCACATTCTTAGCTTCCCTAATTTTGACCGATTATCTTTCTTTTTTCTTCGCTGATAATGATCTATCCGCAGCAGTAATTTTTTCAGGATTCCCACACGGGTATGGTCCATCGGTATGGGGATCGGTAGTTGTACTTATTATGGAGCATACCCTCGTATGGGAAATGGATTACATATGATCTTGCAATTGATTTGTACTTATTCTTTCATATGCTTTGCTTTACTGATCATCACCGTATGTATGTGGCTTACATTCCTCGCTCATGGGGGGGGGGGGGGGGGGGGGGGGTATGGGCCATACCCGTATAGGGATCCCCATACGGGTATGGGCTATACCCGTATGAGGATCCCCATACGGGTATGGCCCATACCCGTATGGGGATCCCCATACGAGTAGATAATAACCTAGAACTCGGCAAGAATTTTATCAAATTCTCGCCTCTTCTAGGTTGTTGCAGCCCCTCCTATTGATTATAAATACAAAGAAACAAAAACAGACAAATAGCCTTCTACAGCACACTTATAGAAAACATATGACATATTTTTATTTATCATTTAAAGAATTACAAGTGTCATAATATAGAATGAGTGAGAGAACAATCAGAAAAGTTTCAAAAGGCGGAATATGTATTCAAAAAAATGAAATCGTTATAAGGTGGAGAGAAAATGGCGAACAAAAAAGAAAAATAATTTACATTGGAAAAAAGAGGTCAAAGGAAGAAGCAGAAAAGCAAGCAAGGGAGTTTTACGAAAAGGAAGTATTATCAAAATACGAAGAAGATAGTAAAAATACGGATTACAAACAATTAGCGAAGCAAAAGAAGTCAGAATGGAGAAAAGAAAAGATTAAAGAAAAATATACATGTGTCTGTGGAAAAACGATAGGAATATATGGCAAATACACACATGAAAAAACTCAGTTTCATAGAGATTTTTTTGCGGAGAAAGAAGAGGTTATGATAGGTGGTCATAAAGTAATTCGCATAGTATATAGAAACGATGACATAGAAAGATATTATGAAAATAAAAAACAAATAATGAATTTTATTTTAAACAAATATTATTTATGTATATATACAAAGATTTTGAAAATCTTTGAGCAAAAAGGTTTTTGTGAAACTTTTTCTAAAAGTTTCTATAATATGACAACGACGAGAGTTGTGATTGTTTCATTTGAAGGGCGACAGGATAATATTGTATATCTCCGAAGAAGTAGTGAAAAAGCTTTTATTCAACACGAACCAGAAAATAAATTTGATAAAAATGCGATAAGGGTTGAAACAGAAAGTGGAAAACAACTTGGATATATTAATAAGCAACTAGCAGAGGCTCTAAAGTTTAAAGGAAGAAAACAAGTTCAATATTTAATCTATGGAGGAGGATTAGGGAAACATTATGGAATAGAAATTACTATCCCTTAATAATTAATTTTATATATTAAAGATTATTTTTTTTACTATTTATATACTATGGGTAGAAAACCGATATACAAAACACCAGAAGAGAAAAAGGAAGCCTTACGGAGAAAGGCGAGAAAATTTATACAAAAAGATCCAGAAAGACATAGGCAGAAGTCCATGGAGTATTACAACCAAATAAAGCAATAATAGCGGAAAGAAGAAAGAAAAAAAGAGATGAAGTAAAGCAAGCATTACTTAAGTTGAAAAGAATGGAGGAGGCATTGAAATAAATTACTATTTAAATATAAGATATTATTATATTTATATGTAACAGATAATTTATTATTATTATTTTTTATTATTTTTATAACCGCATTGATATTAAAAAAGTATGCCACCACCTCCCAGACCGACGAAGGAAAATGTAGAACTAGCGAAGGTAAGGGCGAACTTAAGGGAAACTAAGACAAGGGAAGCGAAGAAGCGTGAGGTAAAACTTGTAGAACTAAGACCGACAAAAAAAGAGGTATAAATGGATATACATACCCTTTCAAAGATCTTGACATTAACTTCTATGATATGGATGTGATTGAAATATCAATTATGAGAGCAGTTAAGGATGCCAAAATAGAGGTCTGACAAACGAAGCAAGTCTTCATGTTAAGTTTGGTTATATAACAGATGTTGATGATAGTAAGTTTTACAAGTGGACAACTTTTAACTCAGTCAAATTAAAAGATATATATGATTTGTTTTGTGATATATATCTATACAACGAACAAAATCTTAAAGCCAGTGTGAATGGATATGAAAGAATTATTCAACATATAACTATTCAAATTATACAAGAAGACGGAGGCGGTTGTAATGATACAGGAACAGATAAGAAACATAAAACACCCGAAGGAATTCATATTAATCTAAGAGGCAAAGATAATAATTGTTTCTTTCATGTCGTTAAAAACATACTAAATTTACCAATGAAAGGTAAATCAAAACTCAATGAAAAAGTATGTAATGACATTAGAAGTGAATTCAACCTTGAACATAATTCATAGAAACCATTTTCAATAGGATATGAGATATTGAAAAAATATTGTATTAAAGGTAAGTATTTTGAATTAACTGATGCTTCAACAAAGCAGGCTTTAAGGAACTTTGATGACCCTTTAATAACCGCGGATGTGCTTTGTTATCTACTCAAAGGACATTATATAAGTTTCATAAAAAGAAACAAAAATAAGCCTCCAGATTGTTATAAAGAATATTACAATAATCATAAATGTAATAATAAAAGAATTTCTTATGTAAGAGCGAAACTCAGAAAGAAAGAAAATCAAGTGAGGTCTTTATTAACTACTTTTGAAGAGGCTAAGTATAATAATCAAGATTAAGTATTTCATTATGACTTAGAGACTTTTACAAATGAATACGAATTACACACACCATACATAGCGGGCTATACCATTTCGGATATCGGCTTTAAATATGTAGCAGGCGATGAATGTATTCCTAAATTACTTGATATAATTTTTGAATATGCGGATGATTTGTCAAAAAGGAAACCAAAAGCGAAATTATATGTTAATGCTTTTAACGGAAGTAAGTTTGACCACTAGTACTTACAAAAAGAATTTATCAAAAGAAGAATAAAAAATGCGACCCTTATGAATAATGGTGCTATTATCTCATTAGAATATAAACATATAAAATTCTGGGATTTATGTAAGCATACTGAGGGAAGCCTTAAAAAGAACCTTGAAACACTGGGATGTAATGTGTTAAAAGGAGACTTTGACCACGACAATGCGAAACGATGGGAAGAGATGGACGACAAAACAAAAAACGAATGTTTAACATACTTAGAAAAAGATGTTATGGGACTAAAGGAACTACACGACACTAAACAATCAAATATATAAAGAACATAGAACTAACTTAACTGCTTATATATCTTTTTCGTCTCTTACTTGGAATTTATGGAAAAAGAAGATAGATGGTAAATATGTTATTCAACTACCAAATTTAAAATAAGAAAAAGATTTTAGAAAGGCTGTATATGGTGCCAGAACTTATCCGAGCAAAAGGCGATTTATTTCGGAGCAATATCAAAAATACGTGAATGGCGAAATCGGCTTTGATGAAGTTGCAGATTATCTTATTGATGCGGATGTAGTCTCACTTTATCCAACGGCAATGCTTGAACTATTTATGACTGGCGAAATAAAGGAATGTGAAGGAGAAATGAAAGGCAAACTCGGGATATATAATGTTGATTACATATCTCCAAAAAAAATATTATATCCGCGGGTTCCGTATAGAGATAGTAAGGGGTGTTTAAAGTGGGAGTTAAGAGATATGAAAGACCAATTGCTAACTTCAATAGATATTGAAGATATGATTGAACTTGGCTACCGAGTCAAAATCAATCGTGGATATTACACTGAAGAAGCCGAACCAGTATTTAAAGAATATATTTTGGACTTATTCAAGAAAAAACAAAATTCAAAGAAAGGAACACCGCAATATTTATTAGCAAAATTATTTATGAATGCTTTATATGGAAAGACAATTCAAAGACTAATTAATTCTGTAAGTAAATACATAACAAAAAATCACGAGTATTGGAAATTCTGGGCTAAACACGTAATAACCGATATTGAAAAGTTTGAAGAGGCTGATGGTGAGTTATGGTTAATCAGTGGTCTTCCAAGAGATGAGAAAGAAAAAGAAGAAAGAATTACAAACCAACTCACTACGGAGCATTTATCCTAGCATACAGCAGACGAATTATGTATAAGTATATGACCGAAGCCAACCCAGACAAGGACCCAGACCGAGACTATTATTATACAGACACAGACAGCATTCAAAGCCATGTAAGAAACATTGAACGGATAAAGAGATTTAGAGATAAAGCAATCGGCGGAATGGATGATGACCTTGGAACAGATTGTAAAATAATAAGGGAATATGGGTAGCACCAAAATTATATATGTTGGAGTATGTAAAAAAAAATGAAAAAAAAGGTAAAACTCATTTCTACTTTAGAGGAAAAGGTTTGGATTTGAAAAAATTAAATCCAACCGCTTATGAATTAATGGATAAGGATGAAAGTTTAACTAATACCAGAGACTTTATAATGAAGAAAATACATACTAGCAGAAACAGCAAACAACAACATATTGAACACTTTAGCATACAACATCAAAAGAATGTTGTAAAAGTAGTTAATAAAACAAGATGGTGCGGACGTGAATTTTATACAGATAATGATAGTATCCCTTACGGATATCAAATGATATTTTAGAATTGCACTCTCGTTTCACTCCCGCTTATTCTAAAACATCGATGTTTATCAACAAACAAGAATGAGCGAAGCGAATGAAAGTGTAGTTGATAAATATCAATAATTAATTTTTTTCCATCAATTTTTTTACCAGTCTATATATAGACCAATGACCACCCTCACCAGACTATCTGAAAAATTTGGACGACTTTCAATTGAGAAGAATAAGGAATTCTTTTCAGTAAGAGATGTGCAACAGATGATTGATGAAGAAATTAAGGCGATTGAAAAAAGTAGAGAAGAAAAGCCAACCGATGTTTTTCCGTTTGGTAAGTATCGCTGGAAGAAGGTTTCAGATATTGAATGGGTTATGAAACAGCCTTGGTTTGAAAAATTTACAGACATTAAAGGTGAAGTAAAAAAATATATTTAATAAAAAAATGATAATAATAATATATGATGACTGACCTAAATACCAAACAAGACTACTTGAATGAAATTGAAAAATCGAACATTGACAGCGAAATTAAAAAGCCAACAATTAAATGGACTAAACCTGACATTGTTTCTTTCTATAAACAATACAAGCCGAGGGACGACAATGTGAAAGTAGTTATTCCATTGGAAAATGTGTTGGTTGACTCCAACGTAGTTGAAGACTCCAACGTAGTTGAAGATGCGACCTTCGGTCAGCATGCGACCTTCGGTCAGCAAGAGCCAAGCACACCATTTACGGCGACTGATTTAAAAGAGACTGGAATTACCGAAATAAACGCGAATGTGAGCGAAGCGTCACAACGTGGCGAAGCCACTTGTGTAGGTGAAGAGATAGCGAATGCTACATGTACAGAAGAAGGATGTATATTAAAGAAAGAAGACCAGCAAAAGGAAATCGATATTTTTCTTCAATATGGTAAGTATAAAAAAATGAAAATCGACGAAGTCGCTAAGATTGATAAACCATACCTTGAATATTTAATTCACCAACCTTATTTTAATAACAAAGATGCGGTAAAAAAATATCTGTGATACTTTATTCACCCGCTACGCGGTTTCATAAAACATCGTTTTTTTTTTTCAATTTTTCACTTTACATTTCACGATGTTTGTTGAAGACGTAGTCTGAAACAAATATCTATTGGTCCTCAATAAATTAGCGATAACATTAACATTTGAACCATTATTGGCAGTTCAACGGATTTCTGTGTAAAAGTCAATCAAATATATATCATAATTTCTAAGATTTATTTGTTGAGTTGATTGAGAATTTACGTAAAGTTTAAAAATTGTTGTTCCGTTTGCGATAGCACTCGCCTTTGTGTCAGTATCTACAATTGAATACTTAGAATCAACATCTGCAAAACCTGCTCCAGTTAGTGTTCCATTTAATACCATTCTTACTACACACGACTTACTATCTTCATTTGTAATACTTATCAAAGTTGGATTAACATTTGAATAATTTGTTAAATTAGCACCGCCCGCATCAAATACCGCTTTGTTTCTTATACTAATAATAGGACTTTCAGTGGTGTTTGCTGCTTACTTCCTTCCACTTCGTTTGTTATACTTGTGTTTATTGTATAAGTTCCCTCAATGAATAAACTGGCACTCGCTGCTTTAAGAGTTTGTATTCCAGTCGCTGCATCATGTCTCATTACTGCTGTAAAAGGTAATGTTGTATTTCGCAGGCTTACACCAGTATTAGCATTCGCATAGTCAATCATATGAACTAATTGAAATAATCCTGTTATGGGATTTTCAATATAAAACTTAATAGCACCAAAACCTAAATATTGGAATTGAATTTGAAATACATTTCCTTTGCTCCAGTCTAAGTCTGGCATAGCCGAAGTTCCATCGCACGGGTCGTCCCAGTCTACTTGGTCAATATAATCTACGGCACCTCCTTTACAATGCGCAATATTCATTCCTGCTCTATTTTTGTAGAAATAAAATCCATCAATGAGATCATTTCCTATTCCAATATATGAATAGTAATCTTTTGTATCATCCGTTGTCCATATAGCAGTAAAGCGGGCTAGGAAACCTGTTCCAGTTCTATATTTTATTCTCCTTTTACTTACCAGACTGGCAACAGCCGTAGCATCAGCAGTTGTTTTCAATTCAGCCATATTATTCAAAAATGACACAGACGATTTTGTTTCTGTTTTTGTCCATATCCTAGTATTAATGGTATATGGAAAGATTTCTTGTAATACTGGTGTTAATTGACCTACTACTGCTTCGCCAAAAGCGGTTTTTGAATTATTTGTTTCTATATCACCATCATATCCGACCCTGATGTTTATAAATTCTCTGTCTGGATTTTCTGCGATTAAGTTTCTCTGGTGGGGCATCTCTTATATATATAACAAAAAAAAATATTATTTGAATCTATTAATTTTTTTTAGAATTGCGTGATATTTTAGAATTGCGCTTCTATCTGGCTAATCGCCAGATTTCTCGCTATGGATTCAACTTGTTGAATCTATAATCTCAAACATCGTTTTTTTTATTTATTGTTTTTCACGATTTTTATCAACAAACGAGAATGAGTGAAACGAATGAAAGTGTAGTTGATGAATATCAACTCATCAAAATTTCAACTCCTTTAACAAGCATACTACGTTGAAGAATGGCGAATGTGTAATGGTTAAGATTAGTTATGCCAACACCACTCGCATTATTAGTCTAGGTGGCGAATGTTATATGGCCTGAGGGAGAGACAACCAACATAGATTATGACAGCATCGTCTTTGAAACAACAGATGGTGGCTTGAAGAATACTCCCTACCAAGTCGCAGTGACTTATCCCAAGGGTTGTTGACTGGGATATCAAATATGATTCACCCTGGAGAGTGGGTGCTTTGGGAGGTTAGTATAGTTATGGTC
>WBZZ01006290.1:57500-65000 GCA_019918135.1 Paulinella micropora
GTCTCTATCTATCTGTCTGTCGATCTATCTATCTATCTATCTATCTATATATCTATCTATCTATCTATCTACTTCTATCTATCTATCTATCTATCTATCTAAACTATCTATCTGTCTATCTATCTATCTCTCTCTCTCTACCTATTTCTCTACCTATCTATCTATCTATCTATCTATCTGTCTGTCTGTCTATCTGTCTGTCTGTCTGTCTGTCCTATTAAGCCTCCCCCCCCCCCCCCTCCCCTTTTCCTCCCTCCTTGTCCTCCCACCCCCTCTTTGCCTTTTGTCCCTTTCGTATTTCCTTTATGTCCTGCTCTATTTCCTTTTTGTCCTGTCGGAATGCCACTTTACTTACTTACTGACTTACTTAATCAATTTTTTCATCGCTCTTCTCCACAAAACGCGGTCAGGTTACCGATAAAAGTACGTATGCGGCGCGCCAAATTTACGTGTTTTCCGTTTGTCTTGTTGGTATAGTTGTAAGAAGCTGCCGACACACTTCTGCTTGACACGCGCTATTTCCTGTTTGTCTGCCCTATTTCCTTTTTGTCCTGCCCTATTTCCTTTTTGTCCTGCCCTATTTCCTTTTGGTCCTGCCCTATTTCCTTTTGGTCCTGCCCTATTTCCTTTTGGTCCTGCCCTATTTCCTTTTTGTCCTGCCCTATTTCCTTTTTGTCCTGCCCTAATTCCTTTTTGTCCTGCCCTATTTCCTTTTTACCTTGTTGATATAGTTGTAAGGAACTGCCGACTCACTTCTGCTTGACGTGCGCTTGTTCCTGGTGTCAGGTCATCTATATATATATATATGTATATATATATTTATATATATATATATATATATATATATATATTTCTATCTATCTATATACCCATTCGTTCATCTATCTATCTATCTATTTATCGCTTGTTCCTGGTGTCAGGTCAAGAAGAACAACATAGATAAATCTATCTATCTATCTATCTATCTATCTATCTATCTATCTTATCTATCTATCTATCTATCGTTCTTATACCAAACAAATTTGACGCATTTAACGATATATATTAGAGGTAAATTTCACCTATCTATCTATCTATCTATCTATCTTTCCTTGGTTGACGAAATCAGAAGCTCCTTTTTTCTGACATTAGTCGATATCTCATCAGTTGATCTCATCACTTACTCCACGGAGTGAACCAAGGCCACTTGAGGTGTCACTGACCCTCCCTTGGGCTTGGTTTTTTGAAATGGGTGCCATCTGTCGACAGACAGAGAATTAGGGGATGGTGTGGGTGTGCTGGGCCCGTGGTGGGGTGCCTTATGTGTGCCTAGCCATACGCCTATAAGTCACATGCCGAAATAGCGACGGGAAGCACAATCCTGTTCCCTCAGGGTGCCCTTTCTCGCTTGTTGAGCCCGGAATAAAACCACAGTGCTCTGTCGGTTTATACTAGACTGTCGAACAGTCTCGAAACTCCATCTGCTTACTGGGTCCTCTGTAATGGAGGTGGGAGCTCGTTCTGCAAGGGGCGCTTATGGAACGAGCCCTGGCCCCGCCCGGTACTAGGGAGGTTTGGTATCGCCTGTATCAGTCCCTTCCGTGCAAACATCACGGCTTAGCTGGGCATCGGGTTAATACTTTACCCACAGACTTCCTTGGTTGACGAAATCAGAAGCTCCTTTTTTCTGACATTAGTCGATATCTCATCTATCTATCTTTCTATTTATGGTCAAGATAGATGGGACAACTTCCAAACTTTCGGTCAAGATAGATAGATAGATAGATAGATAGATAGATAGATAGATAGATAGATAGATAGATAGATAGATAGATAGATAGATAGATAGATAGATAGTTAAATGCGTGGAATTTGTTTGCTATTAGAAATGCGCTGTGGAAATTTGCTACCTAATTACAGATAAATGCGTGAAACTTGTTTGCTATTAGAAATGCGCTGTGGAAATTTTCTACCTTATTACCGTGAAATGCGTGAAATTTGTTTGCTATTAGAACGCGCTGTGATATTTGCTGCTTAATTACCATTAAATGCGTGAAATTTGTTTGCTATTAGAAATGCGCTGTGGAAATTTGCTGCTTAGTTACCGTTAAATGCGTGAAATTTGTTTGCTATTAGAATTGCGCGGATTTACCGTTAAATGCGTGAAATATGCGTGAAATTTTTTTGCTATCTATCTATCTATCTATCTATCTATCTATTAGAAATGTGCGGAAGAGGCTGGCTCCAAACTGACAAAGCTGTCACTGAAAGGTAGAAATAGATAGATAGATAGATAGATAGATAGATAGATAGATAGATAGATAGATAGATAGATAGATAGATAGATAGATCGATAGATCGATAGATAGATAGATAGATAGATAGATAGATAGATAGATAGATAGATAGATAGATAGATAGATAGATAGATAGTAGATAGATAGATAGATAGATAGATAGATAGATAGATAGATAGATAGATAGATAGATAGATAGATAGATAGATAGATAGATAGATAGATAGATAGATAGATAGAAAGATATAGAAAGATATAGATAGATATAGATAGATATAGATAGATAGATAGATAGATAGATAGATAGATAGATAGATAGATAGATAGATAGAGATAGAGATAGAGATAGAGATAGATAGAGATGAGATGTCGCAAAGGAATGTAGTCCTTGCAAAGGAACGCAGTTTCACATCAAACAATAATTTGTGTACTGTGCATGTGTCCGGGATGGGAATCACGGGTAGACTGTGTTCTGGAAAAAGAAGCGGAGGAAGGACGTTGAAGAAAAAGGCAATCTAGGAATGGAGAGTGGGAGGATAAGGAAGAAGAGAAAGAAAAGGAAGCGTTAGTCCAAGTGTTTTGAGCACCGTAAGCTTGCGCAAGCTACAATGATGACATTGTATGAGGCCTAAACCCCCGCAGGGACCTAGCCCGGGCTATGCAACACTGGACGGCTATGATGGAATGCAGTCACCAATACGGACTAGAGGAAGATTAGTCCAATTTTTGACTGCACAGGAGCGATAAATCGCAAAAGAGCAACGAGCTACGCAGGAGGATAGCTTGAAGCAAAGGGATTTGGATTGGGGATGGGAAAAACCCAAGGCGCGGAAACATCGATGAACAGAGAACGATACCATGCCGCGAGCCCCGCATTCGATTGGTCGAAGGTGGCAGGTCCATCCGTTGTCCTCGATTTGAGATTTGAGCTCGTTGTATCGGTTGGTCTTGTATGCTCGTGCGTCAAGGATGTTTTCCTCGACCGGGCACGTTAGCTCGATCAGAATACATATCTTGGTAGACAGTGACCAGACAACGATATCGGGGCGGAGGTCAGTGACACAAATGTGGACAGGAAAGGCTTGCTCAGAACCGGTGTATTGGGTTTGGAGTTGCCAATCGTTTGCAGTGTCAAGCAGGGATGGTCGATGAACTGACTGTCCCTTAGGCTTCTGCTCGCCCTCTTTCACATAGACTTTGATTCATTTTGGTCTATAGGGGAGCGTTTGTTATGGCTCTCGATGTGTTTTTGAAGGGGAGTTTCAATAGTGCAGAGCACAGAGTCGTGACGCCAGGTATAGCGGCCTTGTTTGAGGGCAACATGGCAACCGGAGAGGATGTGGCATAGATGTGCTTGACCAGAACAGAGGGCACACTTGTTGTTGGGAATGATTCCCCACAGACGTCTAAGGTCGGGGGTAATAACCGAGTTTGTGCTTGCGTTGATGACCCAAGAGATTAAACGGGGATTACGGGTTCCGATGAGGCGAGCCCAGGAGAGGTCGAAGGGGCATGCGTCTTCAAAACGAAGGAAGCACCCTTGCATGGCTTTGTCCATGTCATGCACTGTGGTTGCCTCAAGTATTGTCTCAGCAGCTAATTCTAAAACCCTGTCTTTGCGGTCTGTGATGGAATGTTCTTTTGGGTAGCGACCATGGCCAAGTCCGAGATGATCGGATTGGCCTCGATGTTTGAAATCAAAATCAACTTGTGCCTCAAGCTTTTCGAGCATAGGCTCTGGTTTCCAGATAGTTCGAAATGTTTCGTGTTTCATCAGGTTCATCGCATAAATGGACGAGAGGTGTTTATCTGGGCAGTACTTCAGCATTTGAGCACGGTTGATTTGAAGTCGCTGGTAAAAAGAGACGATGGATTGGAGTTGCAGACCGAATTTCGAGCGTGGGCGGTAAAGGCAAGAGACCAGAGCTCTTTTGTAGATATTGGCCCATTTTTTGAGGAAGCGGGTCGCAATTTTCTCAAGGGTTTTGGCGAAAGATAAGCAGAGGTCATAAGTGAGAAATGGCCAGGCAAGTGACTGGACAGCGTAGTGCTGGTATAGCCACAGTTTCATAAAGCCATTGATCAAGCAGCTATCGATGGCTTGCATAGAAAGAATGAACTTCTTTTGGATTGCTGCACGTTGTTCGTTTTCGCTGAGGTCATGGTAGACAATCCATCCGAGGTCTTTGAAAGGCTTGTCAGCGATGAAGTCAATCGGTTTGCCAGTAATAGTAAGGGCGGGGTCGAAAGGTGGGAACGAGATCGGCAATAATCGTTTGAGACCCTTATGGTCGTCGGCTTTAGTCCAGTATTTGAAAGCAAGGCTTTTGCATTTGGGCGGTTTCGCGGCCATTGTTCTGGACCATGACAGAAATTTGTCAATCATGTTGATGGACGATTGACAGTGTTTCGGGGATCGGCAGTGTAGTTTGAGGTCGTCAGCATAAGCAGCTTCGTGCACGATGACTTCATCTGTTGAGGTCTTATGCTTGAAATGATAACCGTTGTTTTTGGTCAAGGATGATAGGAGGTCAAGGAGTAGGTTGAAAACTATGTTGAAAAGGAGAGGAGAAATGCAGCATCCTTGAAAAACGCCAACAGCAAAAACAAAGGGTTCTGATGACCAATCTTTCCCTTCGATTGTGGCTACTAAGAGTTCGTAGTATAAAAAGATTATGCGAGCAAACATAGGGGGCACGTGGTACCACCAGAGAGCGAACTGGATCAAGTTGTGGTTTACGCTTCCAAAAGCGTTTTGTAGGTCAATCCATGCTATGACCAGTTGGCGATAGTGATCTTTTGCATTTCTGATGGTAGCTTTTGTAGTAGCAATGTGCTCGGGGCATCCTGCAACGTTACGGAGGAAACCTTTTTGTTTTGCTCTGTCAAAGTACTTGTTATCTAGCAAAAAACTCTCTAGGCGTTTTGACCACAAAGAGAAAAATACCTTACCCGAGCAGCTTGTCAGAGCAATCGGACGATAGTTTGAGGCCTGAAGTGGATCGCCGTCCTTATGAAGGAGGGAGATAGCAGCTTGGGCCCAGCTATTAGCTACGTCAGTTGTCCAACACTTGACAATGAGTTTGTGTAAGAAAAGTAAAGCGGTGGGAAGTCTCTTGTAAACAAGGTAGCTAATACTATCTCTGCCAGGGGCTGCACCATTACGCTTGGCAAACACAGATCTTTTGGTTTCCAAGAAGGACGGTGGCTTGAGGTCAAAGGGGACAGTTGGTAGAGGTGGGCGATTCATTTCAGGTAAGGGCACGTAGGTTTGTTCACGATTAGCGTCTTTGTATAGGTTGGGAAAGTAGGAGTCACAGTTTTCTTTGGATAGGGAGGAAGTGGTTTGGGTTGAGGGGGGATGAAACAGATTTTTGGCAAACTTATGAGGGTCATTTCGGAAGCGTGTATTTGCTTGTCGTTGAGCGGAGCTTAAAGTTGCTTCCTTGAGACGACGGCGGAGGCGGTTACCGGTCTTCAATAATACTCGCCAAGTTTTTTGCAGGCTTTTTGCAACAGCAGCTGGAATTGAACCTGCCCTTTTGAGATCTCGCAGATGTCTCTTTTGGATCAGTTTTTGTTGTCGGTTCTGCGTGAGTTCTGTTTGGAGCCGGATTACGTGGCGGTTTTTTCGTTCATGAGTTTGTTCTTGTGTTTTTGTTTGAGGTACCCGTTGTGATATGAAGTCGTAGAGATATCTTTCAAATTTCGCTACTGCTTCGTCACACGACAAGCGTTTGATGAGAGAGGAGGGGAGGATGAGAGGGAGTGCGGATTGGAGTTCTTCTTCAATGCCTTTCCATTCGCTTGGTGTTGATGGCAATACCAGGCGTTTTCTTCTTTCGGTTGGTTCTTTCGGGGCACTTCTTGTCCGATGGACGAAATGGGAGTATGTCTCGGCGTCAACACAGTGGGTGGAATCCAGGTTGATAATGCCGGGTTGCGACTTGTAGTCCGGATGGACGTGCGCTTTTGGGCTCTTCTTTTCGAGGAGGCCCGAAAGGTCTTCGTAAGGGTGAACATGAGCAAAATCTCCTCCAGGGGGTTCAGGCGGTGCAGAGCACGCACTGGGAGGGTGACGGCGGCCAATCCGGAGGGAATAGCGGTGCGTCGGTAGGTTTTCGCATGTAGTTTTTGTAACTTACGGCTTAACTTAGGGGAAGCAAGCCTCTTTGTTTAAGCCAGGGTTGTCAGCCCAAGAAGAAAAGGAGAAAGGTTTGGTTGCCGCGCTTTATCGCCGCGACGGGGTCACATAGATGAGATGTCGCAAAGGAATGTAGTCCTTGCAAAGGAACGCAGTTTCACATCAAACAATAATTTGTGTACTGTGCATGTGTCCGGGATGGGAATCACGGGTAGACTGTGTTCTGGAAAAAGAAGCGGAGGAAGGACGTTGAAGAAAAAGGCAATCTAGGAATGGAGAGTGGGAGGATAAGGAAGAAGAGAAAGAAAAGGAAGCGTTAGTCCAAGTGTTTTGAGCACCGTAAGCTTGCGCAAGCTACAATGATGACATTGTATGAGGCCTAAACCCCCGCAGGGACCTAGCCCGGGCTATGCAACACTGGACGGCTATGATGGAATGCAGTCACCAATACGGACTAGAGGAAGATTAGTCCAATTTTTGACTGCCAAGGAGCGATAAATCGCAAAAGAGCAACGAGCTACGCAGGAGGATAGCTTGAAGCAAAGGGATTTGGATTGGGGATGGGAAAAACCCAAGGCGCGGAAACATCGATGAACAGAGAACGATACCATGCCGCGAGCCCCGCATTCGATTGGTCGAAGGTGGCAGGTCCATCCGTTGTCCTCGATTTGAGATTTGAGCTCGTTGTATCGGTTGGTCTTGTATGCTCGTGCGTCAAGGATGTTTTCCTCGACCGGGCACGTTAGCTCGATCAGAATACATATCTTGGTAGACAGTGACCAGACAACGATATCGGGGCGGAGGTCAGTGACACAAATGTGGACAGGAAAGGCTTGCTCAGAACCGGTGTATTGGGTTTGGAGTTGCCAATCGTTTGCAGTGTCAAGCAGGGATGGTCGATGAACTGACTGTCCCTTAGGCTTCTGCTCGCCCTCTTTCACATAGACTTTGATTCATTTTGGTCTATAGGGGAGCGTTTGTTATGGCTCTCGATGTGTTTTTTTTAGATAGATAGATAGATAGATAGATAGATAGATAGATAGATAGATAGATAGATAGATAGATAGGTAGATAGGTAGA
>WBZZ01006290.1:75000-87500 GCA_019918135.1 Paulinella micropora
ATAGTTTTGCACATGGACACAGAGGGTCCATGGGCTACCAGTTTGTTACTGATGATTACTCGCTCTTTATTAAGGACTATTACTTAGCTCATAAGAATGAGTGGGTAAATTGTTTTAAGCAAGCGATAGCGTTCTATGAGAGACAGACAGGAAATAGGGTGAGAGAGGTGAGATGTGATCAGGAGTTTGACGTAGCGACAGAAGTTATAGAGTGGTGGAAGCCTATCCAGTTCATCTGGAAGACGTCGGCCACTGGAGACAAAGATTGCAACCCCATAGCAGAAAAGGCAAATGATATAACCGCCGCGGCCGCGAGTGCCATGAGGCATCACGCTGAGTTGCATCTAACCTTTTGTGTCGAAATGGAGCACGCCGCGATACACAACATTTTACCTGCCACCAGTGTGCCGCGTAAGGGTTTGTCGCTGTTACAGTCACCATACGAGCAGTTGCTCGGCCGGAAGCACATTGTCACTCAGTTGAGATCGGTAGGCAGCATGAGAGTTATATACACAGGTAAGGGCAGGAAGGGTGAGTTCCAGGGAAAGAGTGTTATATTGCTAGGATATGATTTATTCAGAGAGCTGTACCGTGTGTGGGACGGCAGAAAGGTCATAGCCTGAGTCAGAAACGCCAGTTTCAACCCCTGCGTGGTTGGAAAGGCTGCACACCTCCCTAGATTAGTGTTAGACTATAGATTTGGTAACTAATATATCCATGTATTTAACCTGATTATGCGGTTAGATCCCCTATCATCATGACTAATGCTCCCATTAAGTGGATCCAGTTATTGTTCTGTAATTAATACCTACCAATTATTTTAGTCATCCGTTACTGTTGGTAAAGAATAATCATTAAAGTCATTCTTCGGTATATCGTAAGTTAATAGGTTATGAAGCCTTGAAGCGCCGTTGCGCTTGATCCCTTGGAGAGTGTCTCCAAGAACTGAAGAAAGCTGGCACTGTAATGCCCCCAACGATAGCTCGTAAAAAGTCGGTAATACAACCAAACACAGTCCTCAAGAATGAGAATGATGTCTCGTTGTATTAGCTCAGTGAAGCCAAAAAGGAAAACTGCAACAGACCAGGAATAAAATGGCATCAGGTCCAATCCGGACAAATAATACTGAAAAACAAGCTGGTGCACCTGTCACCAGGAAAAGGTATTTTTTACCTGCTATCCGGGGGGTGATGCCTACAGCACCTACACCCAGAGGGACGTTGTCTTGTTCGTGTTTGGTGTCAGACCAAAACTAATTTGTGTCTACTGTGTGTGGTTGATAGGTAACTGGAGTGGCCCGGTGCGAGTTGAGCTGAATCTCAGCGCAGTGGGTGGTGGTTAGAGGCCGTTCGAGCTCAGCCAGCCAGCCCACCAAGGCGTCAAGAGTTCCTCGAGGAACGTTCCGTGGACAGTGGCGAAGGAAGCCAGACGTCCAGCTCCCAGTTTTGCAGGCAACGACTGTTCCCTGCAACCTTTTTCTGCACAACAGTCCTGGCTTTGATCCGGTGTGGGGTGAGCATTCTAGCAGTGGCCCGTTTACGTTCGGCCCCACTAGCAAAGAGCTCATTTATTCGTTTGGCGTCAGCCGCCGACGTTGGATTTTATCTCCAGTGTGCTGGTCTGAAGGACCCCCCAGCTGTGGCGAGAAACCCCAAAAACCAACAGTTCCAGTCGTCGGGACAAAAGACTTTGCTCTCCTTTTGCCGACATAGCTCAACAAGTCTCTGATCAAGTAGCTTGGGTAAGCACTAAGGTAAGAATTGGCATCACATACCTTCCCGAAAGTGAAACTAGATCTAAAAATTCCTCCTCTCTCAAGGAATATAAAAGACTTTAAGACGTATGAGACTACCTTGATAGCTGTTCTAAGGTTAGTTAACACATTGTTAATTCCTTGCTTAGAGGGAAGAGTCATAGTCTTTCCCAGCACAGTCAAGAGTGAGCCTACACAGCTAACACCTTCCTCTAAATCACCGTCAGACAAACCAACGTCACAGTCAGTCACACAGAGAGAGATAGAGGATGAAGAAAAGCAAGATCACACGAGGAGAAGAAGAGCTGAAAGATGAGTTGCTCGCTTACCTTATTTCCTCATGTCAGCTGAATCCGGATGCTATGGCATTGTTGCCTGAAGCAGAAGGTGAACCAGCAAAATTCTGGAAAGCTATAGTAGACAAGTACAGAGGATTAGACGACATAGCTAAGGCAGGTCGATTAGACAAACTAGACGCTATGCAGGGTCCTAGTTCGATGAGTAAGGTAGAAACATGGCTTACAAAGTACAAGACACTAGTCAGACAAGTCGAGTTAGACGAAGGAAGAGCAGAGTCAGACTACAAGAAAAGTAAGAAGCTGTTTAGACTCCTACAACACCTAGACCCTATCTCAACCCTTTTTACTACATGGCAGCACATGGATCAAAGATGGGACTGGAAACATCTAACCCTAAAAATAGTGCAGGTCACACAAGAGTACAACAACGAAAAACTGTACAGGGAAGTAATAACACCGCAAAAAGGAAAGCAGGTAGTATTTAGTACAGTGTCGACGACGAAAGATTCTGAACTAAAATGCTACTGCTGCAAGCAAGCTGGGCATATGTGTTATGAATGTACATCGAGGTGTGTACAAACAGATTGCAGAGAGGGAAAACGAGGTGTCAGACACACAGGTAGTGATTGCTCTTTCACTAAAGCATATCAGCAAGACAGGGAAAGACAACTAAGCCTAAGTCATTTGACAGACCACGTAAACCCACTCAAAAGGATAGCTCTTCTGAGAAGCATAGCTCTAAACATAAGCTAAGGAAAGGCAGCACAATGAACAAGAGAAAAGGACCTAGGAAAGGTAAGTTCATTTGTGTAGGTGAACAGGAAGAGGAAGAGAACGAATCATCACAAGACGAGAAAGAGTCAGTAGCTCCACTAGAGGATGAAGAAGTAGAGTCATCAGAACAGTCAGATCAGGGTAGTCAGAAAGATGATGACAATGACGAGACTGAGGACTCACTACAACTCATACAGTGGATACACATGAACGTGGAAGTGAAGAAGAGGGAGAGTAAGAGTAGGCCTCAGACCAACCCTGTCCCCATTCCCATCCCACGTACTCACCAGCAAGTTAAACCCCTAGCTAGACCCCCACAGGAGTTTAGAGGGATTGACCCCAGCATCTTTCACGTCCCATACTTCACTAGCGACTTTTTGCTGAAATACGCATTACTAGAAGCACAGAGTAGACATTTAGGGCGCGATCTCTCGTTAGTTTTGACAGAGCTTTTTGGTTTGTCCCCATTGACACTATCCCCTTAGAACCAGTTAATCTTAATTATGCTAAGGTTTGGAGATCAAGAAAGATTGAGACACCAGAGGAGTTTTTTATCCCCGACAACAAGAGATGCGAGGGCATAGTCAGAGAGACAGGCAAGCGATGTAAGTGGACCTTAGGCCTTTGTAGGAAAGGAGGACCGGGAGCAAGCGCAGCCTGGAGGCTGACTAGATTCAGAAACTGTGTGTTTCACAAGCCAAAACTCAGACCAGACTCTGACAAAAGCCCTGAAATGACATAAGAAGCGAAAGCTCTCATGATAGCTGCTCTGGCAGAGATTAGAGACCCCGTTCTATACGATCCTGTTTACAAAGGGATTCCAAGAGATCAGGATGGATGTCCTTTGCCCCCAACACATCTGGCAGCGATCTCCAGCAATATTCCACCAGATGAACTCAAAATAGGAACTATGGCTTTATGTGTGAACAGTGATAGGCCTAGATCACCTCATGTAGTCAGGATGGATAGTGCTTAGCCAGAGAGTGAGAGCGTAAACGAAGGAGTAAATGAGACAGCAAGAACTGACCGATCAGAAAGAGAAGACGAAGAAGAGGAATCTTTTGAACATACTCCGGGACATTGGACAAACCCAGACAGCAGTCAGTATGGTTAATTCCCGAATAAGTGGATGTCCCCTTCAAATTATCTCACTAAATCGGAACTCAAAACAGGAGATAGGATACGAAAGAAGAGTAGCTACAGAAATCCCAGATACCCCAGGTAGTAAAGATAGGGTAGATTCAGATGACAGCGGGGGAGAAACTGTTATCAGACGTAGGGGAAAGAGTAGCTATAGGTCCTACCTTGATGTTAAAGCATTGCCATCATTACTCCCAGCACAAGCGGCAAGTAGTAGCTCTAGTAACACAACAGGACGCTACCCAATTTGCCATAAATTTCTTTATATCGCTTATACTAATTCGCACCCTTACATTCAAGAGATCTTAGGTCCAGTCCCCAGACCAAGTCCGATTGAAAAGCCGGGAGCTGAAGAAGAAGATGAGGAAAGGAATGAAGGTGGTAGTATCATGCACAATGCCCATGCTATGGTCAATCTGTCTACAGATAGTATAGTTGATGATAGTGCTTGTAGCACAAACATATCACCCAACGAAGAACTGTTCACTAATCTAGTGAAAGGAGAGGCCAAGTTCAGAACAGCTAACAGCATTATAATTACATCCCTGAAAGGCCAGTTGTCAGTGCAGTTAGCGGAAGTCGGAGAAGAGATAGACGTAGTTGCTAGGAATGCGGTGTACAACCCAGATCTGCCATATACCCTGATATCTACCGCCACTTGGGATAATTCAGGAAATGCTGTAGTGTATCAGAATGGACAGATCATTTTGCTAGACAAACCCATACCAGTTGATAAGGGAGCAATTCTTGCGCAAGGTCGCAGAGCCCAGAACAACATATACGTTTGGGATAAGCCTAGCATAAAGCAACTAGATCCTAACCTCATCTTTGACCCACACACAGGGAAGCAGGTTGACAGTAGGAAGAAGCTTGCTAAACTGAAGGATCGAAAGAAGAAGCACATAAACCACAGTGCCACACAACAACTCACTGCACCAAATGCTATCACAAGTTATCCATTTTGTGGAAATGTATCAGCATGTGTTTGTGGATGGGGATGTGACCATGGTTGTAACTATGTGCCATACACGTACGAATGTGACACTGAACTTGGAGAGAAAGTAAACAACAACACATACTATTTCTCATACCTCTTACCCGTTGTCCGTCCAGATGCGAGCAAGAACATCCATTTCGTTATACTTCACCGCATGGCATTACATAGAGGCGGTGTGGCGATGGATAGGCTAGCTAAGGCGCAGGGATGGACGATCATAGGAAAGGATTGGAGAGAAGCCGTGAGAAAATGTGAGTGCCATAGTCTAGCTAAGATGCAAGAAGTAGATCACAGTTCGAAGAATAGACATGACAGGGATTGGCCCCAAGGAGAATGCTTAGTCTTGGATACTCAGTTTTATTTAGTGTTGTCTCATGATGGTAGGAAATACAAGTACACCATTAAGTCCGTAGCTAGCGGATACGTAAGGGACTACTACCTAAAACAAAAGAACGAGTTTTTTTGACTATTTTCTTGAGGCAGTTGCATTATTTGAACGTCAGACAGGAAATGCTGTTAGAATGGTCAAGTCAGATCAGGAGTATAGGGGATACGGAGTTTTTAAGTCCTGGGTTAAGCGTACAGGAGTAGAATTCTACCCATCCCCTAAGGGCCACAATAAGAGTAATGCAGTGATAGAAAGATCACATCTAACCATGGAAGGCCCAGCAACAGCTGCCAGACTTGACGCGGGTTTGCTCATAAGTTTTTGGACAGACATGGAAAAGAACTCTACTTACATCGAAAATAGAATACCTAACGCACACGGAAGGTTCAAGGGTATTTCCCCTTTTGAGGCCATCTTCAAGAAGAAACCGCTAATGTCACACCCTAAAACCCATTGGTTGTGCTGCTATCATAAAGGTGGAGAGTAAGAAGGGAGAGCCCAAGGGTGTGCCTGTCATATTTCTAGGGTACGAACCAACCACAGGATACTACAGAGTGTATGATCCTATAGGCAAACGTATCTACGGAGATCTGAGAGATGTTCGTTTCGATGTGAATCGCATGGGAAAAAGAGTAGCTGCTAAAGTTCTCAAGATAGACCCCCTAGAGGACGAGAAGTGAGAAAGGGTAAGTTGGAATAAGGATCCACCAGCCCCAAAGTCTCGTACAGCAGGGGGAGATGTTGAGAACAATCAAGAAAGCGGGATCGTCGACGCTTTAGAAATAGAGGGATCAGAAGTGGGAATTTATCCTAGGAAACAGGGTTTGCCCATTTCGGGTGCTTCTAGGTCTTCTGTAGTTGTGGAAAAAGAGGTTGTGGTAGTGGAAAGTGAAAGTGATACGGATGTCGAACAGTTGTCCCCACCAGTCACCCCACAAGTCCATGATCCGGGAGGAAACCCACAACCAGAAAAAGAGAGTGTCAGTACACCGCCAGTCAGTTCGATAGCCTTTCCCAAAGCAAAGAATAGGAAGGCAAGACTGTCGAACCGAGTGGACCCATTACAGGGAGTTGAAGTAGCAGTTCCTGCCCCAGAATTTGGAGAAAAATGGGCTCAGACTCAACATGGAGAGCAGTGGCGCACACATATCAGAAAGGGACGTGCCATTCGTCCAGGGGGAGCGTTGAAAGCAATCTCAGGAAAGATGGAACCTACGCATTACATAGACTTCGGAGAGGGAAAAGCAGAGAGAATGTTAGATAGTGAGATAGAGAAATATAGGATTATTTCAGTCGGTACGACCAGTCTTATCAACCCCCCAGAAGTCAGCGTAGAAACCCCGGTTGTGCCCAAGTTGAACGAAGGAGAACAAACTCAGTCAGTATTATCTCCAAATAAGCCCAACCCCGCTACTTTTCGTTCATGGACGCAGGGTGAGATATCAGGCGATAATCTCATACCCGCGGGACAGAAGAGAGTCAGACCCCAGAAGCAACCAATTGCTCCTCCAGTTAGTGTAGCACCAGCTACAGTAGCGTCAACACAACCACCACCCATATTGCCTGCCGCAAAATTGCTTGAGGTAGTACCCGATTTTGCTCATAATGCTTGCTTTTACTCTGCCATGGAACTGCCTCCCGATATCAAACCACAAGACAAGAAGGCAGCAAGAGAGAAAGAGATACAGCAGCAGGAAGAGTTGAGATTGTTCGAATGGGTGAGAGAGACAGAGGCGAGGAGAAGCGGCAGTAAAATAATATCACTAACCTGGGTAGATACGGTAAAGCCAGACCCTAAAGGTAGTACTTATTGCAAGGCCAGAACAGCAATAAGAGGAGATTTAATGGAACCTGGCATTCATTTTAATGCTAAACGTACATATTCTCCTACTGCTCATCACCGCACATTTCTCATGTTTGTTGCGCACGCTGCTGTTCATAACAGAGATTTGAGGCTTGTTGACTTTGTCACTGCATATTTGCACGCTATCATGCCTTACACCATCTACGCACGTCCTCCACCTGGTTTTGAACGTGTTGGGTGGGTGTGGCTCATTCTCAAAGCGTATTACGGCCACCCTGAATCAGGACGGCTTTGGTACGATGTGTTGAATGAGATAGTGGTTAAGTGTGGGTTCAAGCCCCTTGCCATTGACAAGGCATCGTATTCTATTGTGAAGAACAACAACCCACTGCACACCACATTGATCACATTTCATGTAGATGATGGATTGCATGTAGCTAACGAGAAAGAACACCTTGAGTTAGTTAAGTTCTTCCAGAAAAGTGGTTTGAGATGCAAGGACCTCGGTGTTGCCACATTGTTCAAAAACATTTCTCTCGATCATTTCGAGAATGGCATCCTTGTACAAGGATTTATAGCTTGGCTATGACGGCGCTATTCCCGCCAAGTCCCCCAATACCTCTGATGTTGTTCGTCCACTCAAGCCCGGACATCTCATTTTAGAGTATGATCTTCGTACTTTCATCGGTGTCTTACTTTTCGTAGCAGTCAACACTCAGCCTTTGATCGTTTGCGCTTTGAATATGGCAGCTTTGGATATGATCCCGAACCCCCCTCGTGCGTATTCGCGTATCGATAAGATTTGCAGGTTTTTGCTTACCCCTCGTGGGATTTTCTTTCGTAGAGCGGACAAAACTATCACTTCGATGTGGAGTTACGCTAACCAGGGGAGCGTAAGCACAGACAGTTTTCCGGGTCGCCCGTGATGGAATCGTTTCAGGACATTGACCCTACTCATTTAGCTCAGAACTCAGTCAAGCTCGGTGAAGGGGAAATTCCAAAGGAAATCCTGCAAAATACCCCTGTGTTCGGTTATTGCGATTCCGATTTCGCTTCTCGTGTTGAGGACAGAAGATCTCGAAGAGGTTTCATTTTCTTCTTTCACTTGACCCCGATTTCAGTTTTCTCTAAGTTGCAGTCCATTGTTGCCAATTCGACTGTCGAAGCTGAGATTATAGCCGCAAATGAGGCGGTCAGGGAGGATGAGGCGGTCAGGGAGGCAGAGGCCATTCGGAAGGTGCTGGTAGATATGGGTTACTCGCCGGGCACCATCCCGATCCTCGAGGATAACTCAGGAGCTATCTCATTGTCGGCTCGTGGCTTGGGTGAAAACCGTACTAATCACATTGCAGTTTGTTTTCATTACTTAGTCGACAGGTGCCGTGCAAGGGCGTGCAGTTGTACAAAATTGCGTCAAAGAAAAATTTAGCAGATTACCTGACTAAATCTCTTGCACTTCCGCAATTCTCGCCAATCTGCGGGCATGTCACGGTAGAAATGCCGATTGAATAGCTTTGCTTTGTTGTATTATGCATTCTGCACCATGCGTTATATGACATTATTGTTTGCTGTATTTTGATTGTTTGTGTATTCTGCTCTTGTCTCCTTTAATGTCTAAATATTTATCAACTAAACTCACTTTTGCTACATGAAACTCCGAAAAGCGAGGGGGAGAGAGAGCCACTGCTGTTATTGCGACATTAGAAGTTTATACATGTTACATAGATTATATCGCACGTGTCGATGATCTACTTTGCTATATAGACTTAATCGAAGTTAATGTTATGATAATAGTTAATAGTAATAGTTATGACCAGACATAGTAGATTGTAAACTAAGTAGACCCAATGAGGCCACCAGGGAGCTTTGTACTATGGTTATAATTTTGTTAGCGCAACTAAATGGTAGACATAGTTGTCGATGTGATCGGATCGCTCATATTTCTCGGTATATGCTTGTATCCTATGACAACCGTCAGATGTAATAGATAATTAATGTTAAAATGCAACCTTTAATGTTATTATCTTCATGTTGATGTTTTCTGTTGTAATGTCGGTAATGTTGCGCGTCTATACAGAATTATTTCATGATGATGTTGTCATATGTTGTTTCTTATGGTTACATGTTTATCTATATGCTATGACTATATACATCTTACCAGCAGGTGCTTCAGGTAGCGGAACCGGCATGTTCATAACTGCGTATAGGCTGCGGAGGCCCAGCATGTTTGTTTTGCTGCTATCCAGCGATATCTTTACCTGTCATGTGTATTGTATATAAATCATATTTGCCCGGTCATATATTAAGTAATTATACCTGTTTTTATTGCATTATCGTATGTGCATCATGAATATGTGCGTTTATTTTATCGTTTCTGTGCATGTCTCATTGCATGAGGTTGTATTGGTGTGTGCAGACGGGTATATGCGGGTTTGCGAATTTCACGCAAAATTTACGCTCATTTTTATGTTTTATGTTTTGACAACCTTGCAGGGACCCAGACAATCCGTTCCGGACAATGCTATTCGGGTTTGATATTTCCCGATATTTAACTATTTAAATCATGTATGATGATTACATATTCTATGTTTATGGCTATTAATGCATATTTTTCAAATTTATATCAACTGGGATCAACTCATATTTGCCTATGATAGTATCATAACATGATATTTCATTCAGTTAGAGTCTCCCCTTGAAGTAAGTTAGAAATAATAAGTTTCTGGGAAGGCAGTATAAAGGTAGCTAGATTAAGGGATAGCACGGAGGAGTGCGAGCGCTCTACTACCTACGTCACACTGCTATTACAGGATTACAGTACGTGAGTCACACGTATTGCGCTATGGGCCGGGGCATAGCTCTGAATGGGACATCCCTGTTAGCAGAGCCGATGTATCTACTTCTACGAGAGGAGAGGGAGTGGATAATCGATAGGTGTAATATTAATTTAATTTCCATCATTTGTATGCTAATACATATTTCCACAGGCTTAAGGGTTATCTTTAATTATGTCACAGTTTGTACTAATCGAAAGTAATCAGGGGGAGTGTTAGACTATAGATTTGGTAACTAATATATCCATGTATTTAACCGGGTTATGCGGTTAGATCCCCTATCAGAATAACTAATGCCAATCCACCTAATGGACCGAGTGGGTATATCTGCCCCCATTAAGTGGGTCCAGTTATTGTTCTGTTATTAATACCTACCAATCGTTTTAGTCATCCGTTACTGTTGGGTAAAGTATAATCATTAAAGTCATTCTTCGGTATATCGTAAGTCAATAATTAGTTGAGTGGGATTGTGAAGTTTCTGAGGGGGAGAGTAAGAAGAGGGATGTCGATGTTGACAAAACACACACACCCACTCACGAACAAGCACAAACCCATGAGAGTGAGGACAGGGACGTTGATGATGATGTACACACCCACTCACACACAAGCACAGACCCATGAGGTGGAGTGTGATGTTGAGGGGGAGCATGGAGGGGATGATGGGGATGATAGCACAGATTACAAACACACCACACCACACGACAGTCAGACAGATACTGTTCCTACACAGGACATCGACACCACACAGGCAGAAACACCCCATCCCACCACCTCACCCACACACGCACATGAGAGAGAGCTAGAACAGTCACAGGTAGGCAGTGATCCCTCAGACCCACAGGCAGAGCATGAGAGGAGAGCCCATCACGAAGACAAAGAGCCTAGTAAGGGTAGGACATGGGAGCAGAGCGATAGTATATCAGCCGCTAACATGGTCCACACAGAGAGAGAGAGAGACGACAGACAGAACCGCCCACTGCACCAACCAACCAACCAAGAGAGAGGAAAGAGCCTAAACAAGCTCAAGTACTAGAGGGTGTGATAGTGGAGGCCCCCGCTGCAGAGTGGGGCAAGGACTGGGCAAGAGAAAAATACGGAGAGGGGTGGGAGGGAGTTAAGCATAGAGGGGTAGCAAAACACCCATGCAACCCATCAGAGAGATTAAAAGTGTGCAAACAGAGAAAACCTTCTCACTTTGTTGATTTTGAGGGCAGGTTAGAGAAGATGTTAGACTCTGAAATAAAAAAATACGTCATTATCACAGAAGAGTCCGTATTGCCTGTCGGAGAGAGAGAGACTGTCATGTTGTCTTGCATGAATGAACAGAATGAACTTTTGTTGTATCTGAACGTTCGTGTCCCGAAAGATGTAGCCGAGCAGGGCATGTCCGCTAAGGACGTGCTCAAGGGCATGCGTAAGGAATTAGAGTCCCTTAAGAACTTCAAAACTTACACATGGGTGTCCCCAAAGACGGCACAAGAGGCCGGCGTTAGCAAGGTAGTTAGGCTGACATGGGTACACACAGTCAAACTAGATGAGAAAGGACGCAAGTTTGTTAAGTCTAGATTAGCGCTTAGAGGTGATATGTTTAGAGGCAGGTGTTAGTTACAACCCTGACCAACTATTTGTGCCTTGCACCGCCCACCGCTCACTGCTCATGCTTGCAAAGCTTGCTGCTTGGCATGGCCATAAGCTGTATGGTGTTGATTTTAAGAATGCCTACCTTAATGCGCGAATGCATGACCCTGTTTTTGCCTATGCTCCTGATGGGTTAGACAGAGTGGGGCATGAGGGGATGATATTGCGTATTTGGTGCTTTGTATGGCGCGCCGCAAGCAGGCCGTAGATGGTATGAGATATTAGCCCCAAAGTTAGAGGAGCTTGGCTTTAGGCTGTTAGACTCAGACCTTTGCATGTTTGTTGAAAAAGGCAAGCCCATAAGAGAAGCCATAGTGGGGATCTTTCATGTAGATGACTTAGTCTTTACCGCGCCCATCAAGAAGGCGTATGAAGACTTTGCAAGTGCTTTGGAGAAGCATTTCCCCCTAAAACTGCTTGGAGTTGCAAGGGATTTCAAAGGGATTAAAATAGTACAGGAAGGGGGACGAATCGTCCTTCATCAACGTAAGTACCAATTACAGGTGTTAAGGGAGTTTGGATATGATAAGTCCCGCCCCGTAAGCACCCCTGCACTAGATCAGTTGCCCTTAGCTATGTCCGATGATGCAGCGTTGCGTAAGTTCGCTATAGCTAGCATAGTTGGTAGTCTTCTCTATTTAGCTAAGATGACTAGGCCGGATATAGAACAGGCGCTCAATGCAGCTAGTGTCATGCAGACCATAGATAAGGGAGTCACTTATGCCATGTTAGGAAGGATATTGCGGTATTTGATCGGCTCATTTCGCGGGTTAGCATTTCACGGGCCTAAGTCCTCGCAAGAGGATCAATCCTATCCAAAAGTCACGTTATGGCCCGATGCGGCCCATAAGGTTTGCAATAAAACCGGAAAGT
>WBZZ01006291.1:5000-62500 GCA_019918135.1 Paulinella micropora
AAAAGCCTGTAAGGCTGGCCTTCCTTAGAAGGAGGGAGGAGAAGCAGAAGAGACCAAAAGCAAGCAGCTCGTACTTTGATCGTTGCAAAAATGAGTGTGTCTCGCCTCAATACGTGTATTCTTTCGCTAATGCAAATGCAGTTATCACATGTAGGAACGAACGCAATCTCTCTCTCTCTCTCTCTCTCTCTCTCTCTTTCTATGTCTTTCTCTCGATGTCTTTCTCAAACAAATGCACATTACATTCATACACATGCATTCGTACATAATGGATGTAAATTTGTAAGTATATAATATGTTGTGTTTATAATATCTTTTCAGGCTTGGTTTTGTGTATTTCTGTGCATTGGTGGTGTGGTTGTGATGGGAATTACCCACAAGTCAGTAGGGCGAATCATATTTATCCCCTCATGCATACGTGTTTAGAATCGTCTTATGTAGTAAGTTTGATCGTGGCTGCTCATCATTTTTTCTTATTTATTGTCGACCCTAGAAGGCCGTCGACTTAGTCAATGAAATTTAGCGCTAGAGATAAAAAGAATACATACATACATACATACATACATACATACACACATACTGGTACATACATATACATACCTGCATACATGCATACCGTGGCATGCATACATACGTAAATAAATACATATATACATACATACATGCATACATACATACATACATATACATACATGCATGCATACATACATACATACATACATACATACTACATACTACATACTACATACACACATACATATATACATACATACATACATACATACATATATACATATATACATACATACATGCATACATAGATTTATTACACACATACATACATACATACATACATACATACATACATACACGCGTACATACATAGTCTAATCTTAGGTAGTCAAGTTCGGACAACTAAATTCTTCTGAATCTGCAGCCTTGCGGTAGCTGCCACAGTGCAGCCTCATGAACGTGCAAACTTTTACTTCAAGTCACTTTGTTATTACCGGCCCACTACTGAACTTGAGTGTTGTTCTCCGAATCATGACTCGCCGCCGGTTAGTTTCCCACTTTCGGAAATCATTAGTATGATAGTCTGAGTGTCACTGAACTACTTTAGTTAGTACTACGGTACCGGTCACACTACTAGGCTCTTAGGAAGTTGGTTAGGTGATGGGATTAATACAACCGGTATTTACGTTTATTAGTCAGTATTACTAATAGAAAAAGTGGCCCCTGGTGATTACTTGTGTGGGTGGCATTGGTGGCACCGATCCCAATATGTCCTGTGTGGATACCTTTTATTTTATGGCCAGTGATGACTTAGAGACCTGTAGGAACTGTTTCGTTCGTTTGGCGGGCTGTAACAAGACACTTGGTCTTACTCAGGCTTACGGAGTTTAAGTGAAAAGAGAGTTTACTATAATAATGAACACACTGTCAACTGGTTCAAGGCTAACCTCCACTTCTATAACCGTGGCACTCGGAAAGGGAAGTCAGAATTGAATCCAAACGGGTGACAAGCCAAAGGGAAACGCCGGGCCCCCGCAAGTCAGAAACTTTCACGGAGTGTCCCTCAGATGATGACCGGGTCAACTGACACGATTCTTTTTGTCCGTAACCTGCAAACTTCAAAGTTAAAACATACTAACAAACAACAACCCATGATTGAAGTGTAATTCCCCTTATTTTACCATACATTCCCAGTCAGTGGACGGCCCCCGGAAAAACTGCTAAATTCCACTGAATTTCCTTACCAATTATCCTTATCCTTCAAATTTCACTGTTACTACATGTGATAATGTTCCAAAAGGTTCGGGTCAACGCTGGCGGGCCTATTAACGTGGGAGGTTAATGATTAAGGCCCCCGATGCCACAGCCGCTTTGTCACACTGGAACTTACATCCTAACAACCTTCACCACTCCGGTAAACGGTTAAGGGTAAAATATATTAAATAGGAATCATTGAAAGTTTACAGGCCCTATGGGGTCCAAGCTTCCAAGCTCCCTCCATATCCTTTATCCTAATATAACACTAAAACCGGAAGTATTCTTCAAAACCGGAAATGTAATAAGAATTCATCTTATAATACATTTGGCATGATAAGAAGGAATCACTTCCACAAGTGAATTCCCGTAAGCTTTCAACTACTAGAATAGCGAAATAACGATGTAGTATACCGTGGGTGTTACATAGCACCCCTTCCCCTAATTTGAGATCGCTCGATCTCAACTCATGCCGGAAGTAATACCAACTGAGACTACATCTACGTATAATCTCTATCAGTACCGGCATATGGGGGAATCCCAGCCGATGGTCCACCATCCCAAGAGCTATCCATGCTCGACCCTCGATCAAATCTACCAAGAGCCATCCAACAGATTGAAGGCTTGTGCTTCATGTGGGCTAAGTTCTTAGACTTAATGTTGCACGAATATTGTGAACTAACACTCGGGAAGTCCCCGTCTTCTAATCCTATGCGCGCGATTTTCCCGAAGTCACAATCCCATAGCCTGATCGACCACCAACCAGACCTTGTCTAATCCATCAAATGTGACTGGTGCCTTGGCCCCGAGATCCGAATTGACCGGCCCGAACCCCAAAGTCCAAATCTTAAAACGACAATGGCATTTTCGCCGAGTTCTCCTCCCGTACCGTGTCCGTAAAGCTTTATAGTTAAGTAGGACCCACAGTACTTCATATCCCACACATATGGTCAATGTGTGCCCAACGTCTACCCTCCGACCCGAATTCCGTTCCTCCATCCATCTCCGCATCCCCGATGCCACCTTTCACTTCAGGCTCGGGTGTTTCCCACGCACCGTTTCAGTTGCGTGTGCACCCCCGATTACCCTTAAGTCTACCCCGCTCTGCTTGAACACGTCCCATACCTTCTGCGGGATCTGACCGTCATGTAGCTCGAAGTGGCAATCTAACACTCCCCTCGGCCACGCCGATATTGTCCATGCCTCGTGATCCTTGTCACACTTCCGTGTAGCTGGATCTATCTTGGCATCCCAAACCTCCTTGTTTGCAGCATCCCACCATACCGGGACATACTCGCGGTACATCCGGTTCTCATGATCGACCGTATCCTTATCCCAAGACCGGTAAAACTGCAGCATAGAATTTTGTTTAGTAGTGTGTTGAACTTGTTTTTTTTTTCTTTTTCTTTTTTTTTCTTCTTTTTTCCCACTGATCGACTCAGTTTAATATTAATAATTGAAGCCTCCGACCATCTATGCATACATACATAAATGCAGTAAATAAATACATACATACCGTACATATCCTACACCATCATGAGTCATGCACGCACAAATACATATAATACATACACGCATGCACACATGCATAAAGACATCCACCGCGGGGGCTGCAAATATGATATGCCAGTCTGCCTTTTTGCTGGATGAAAGAACATGCATTTAGTTTGTGTGTAGCGCACGTGTGTGACAAAAATAGTGAGTAAAGAGGATGAATTTGAAAGTCCAGCACCCCACCATAGTCTAGAAGCGCGTCTGGCACTCCCCAGAAAGCTAACCGATGTAGCTGGAAAGGTACCAGTTGCATGGCCCAAGTACAGGCCTTGAAGCACGTCGTGAGATGTGGTCTAGAGGGGGTGTGGAAGACAATCACGTGTGATACTGGCACAAGCGTCTACTGGCTAGAAATCTGGAGTGCAAGTTTAAGCTGCTTTCTGTGCTGAGGAGCTCTAACCGGCGCAAGGTACATGACAAGACACGTCTCCTGGGTCTATTCTATCGATCTGACACGTTTGTGTGTGCGTGGTTGCACGGGGAGGGACGCAAGCTTGCACTGTCTATTCAACATGTGCAGAACTCAGCAGCAGAGAAGCTGTGCATCTCTACCAAGGTGTAGGGCCGTGTTGCAGACATCATTCTTAGGGCAAGCTATTGTGCTAGATCTGGGTAGTTGCATGGCATGCTGTGGGACGTGGGGAAATGCACGCAGACAGCGCAAGGAGAAAGGTCAGTCAGTCGCAAACAACAGACCAAGCAGGTTGTGATACAGCCTCGAGAAAAACACAGGCAAGCCAGGAAATTGCTTATTCATGGCGTACAGACATCAACAGGCACCTAGACTATCGTTCTGGCTCAAAATGCTGTGTCCCAGGTCGAACAGCAAACAAACACGACCACCAACCTCGCTGCCCTCCATTTCGAGCCTCTGATTTCTGGCAGAAAAAAATGCTGCGAGACGACTGAGTTTTGCCAAAGCCCTTGCACCAACAAACAGTCCGTTAGCCGAGCTTTCGATCCCGCCAACAACCTCGAGCAAAGGTGCAGTATAGCTCACAGACGGTCTTTTCTTTCCTACATAGATACCTTTTTTTCCACAAGGGAAAAAATTTGGTCGACCTTGCCAAATGTCCCGCCGTTCCACGTTCCCATTTGTCAGCACTGGATAAGCCTGATAATTTCTACGGCAAACTAGCCACACTTTGCACACAACAGCGACATAATGGAGGCGGCTTTGGCAGCCTTGCATGTGGGAAAAGACCATGAGCTCACTGATTATGTGGTCTGTTATCTTTCTCTAGTTTCTTTTTGGTTTTTTTTTAGTTCTTTTTCTTTTCTCTTTATCTGTTTTATTGCCTTCTGCCTTCTTTTTTTTGTAACTTTTTCGAATTTGAAGCTCCTTCCTTTCTTTCACTTCTTGTTTGTGTTCATTGTGAAATAGTGTGTTGCGCATGGGTATCTGTTCTGAATAGGCCAACTATAAAGGCGACTCGCTCGATTTCCGAAACAAAGATCTGGGAGACACTGGCGCTATTGCATTCGCCAAGGGACTGCAGGTCTCACAGACTATACATACATAAAGACATTACTGCTTCAGGTCAGGACTACAGCCATTGTGAGACAACGGACTGTAATATTTATGAAATGTTGGTGTTTGGTACAGGTCTAACAGTGAATCTCTCTCTCTCTCTTTCTTAGCTTCGTACTTGTCTCTCCTCTCTTAGCTTCTTGTCTCTCCTCTCTTTCTCTCTCTCTCTCCTCTCAGTTTCTCTTCTCACTCTCCGTCTCTCCTCTCTCCTCTCTCTTAGACTCTTGTCTCTCCAGGAGCTCTCTCTTAGCTTCTTGTCTCCTCTTTTCTCTCTCTCTCTCTCTCTTCTCACTTTCACACCCTCTCTTCTCTTTCTTCTCCCTCCCTCTCACTCACCTCCCCAAAACGTTTAACAACAAACATGCATATACACATGTACACATATACATATTATACATACACATTTATATGTGCTCATACGTACTAATCATACACAACATGTCAACATACTCACATAATATTGATGTTATACATCATTTTAATGCTACTGTACATCATTCTTCGCGGGTAGCATTAAAAAGCAAACATATGTGATGTGCAGGAGAACGAGACACTACGCGAGCTTACCATAAATGAAAGTAACATCGGACCAGATGAGGCGAAAGCTCTTGCAAAGACGTTAGAGGTACCTTAACCATATTCGCAATCGCTTCGGCGCCTGCTGGCCCAATCTTGTTGTTTTTGATGTCAAACCTAACCAAAGTTTGTTCACCTGTTTTGCAATACAGCCCAAACAAAATTTGTGAATGCTACCGCGCGCGGGTAGCACTTTTCAGTGGTATGTTTTAACTGCATATTAAGCAAATAATAGTATTCGCAGTATCAACTTGAGGGACAACAACATTAGGGATGAAGGCGCCAAGGCGATTGGCCTAGCTCTTCAGGTACCTTCAGTGCTGCTGCGATTTCCTTAGCTCCATCACCACCAATGTTATTGCTGTTAAGCGACAAAGTTTGCAGCACCTTGTTCATCTGCACTCATACAAATAAAACATACTTGGAAGCGTGCTACCCGGCAGCGGTAGCATTCATATTTGATGTGCAGGAGAACAACACACTACGCGAGCTCAACATGTACAACAATAACATTGAACCGGATGGCGCGAAAGCTTTTGCAAAGGCGTTAGAGGTACCTAGAGCATTTTGGCAATGGCTGCGGCGCCTGCTGGTCCAACGTTGTTGCCTCGGATGTCAAACTCAACCAAAGTTTTGTTTACCTATTTATTAATACAGGCCAAACAACATTTGTGAATGCTACCGCGACACATTATTTTTCGGCTGCGCGGTAGCATGTCTTAGCATGTGTGTTTCACATATGTAGGTTAATCACAGGTTGACTAGCCTAACTGCGCGGTAGCATAAACGACAAAAAATGTGTCGATGTGCAGGAGAACAAAACCTTGCAGATGTTATATCTGTTAAACAACGCTATCGGAGATGCAGGCGCCAGTGCGCTCGGAACAGCTCTCAAGGTACCTCCAGCGCCTTTGCAATATGTTGGGCTCCTGCCGGTCCGATTCCATTATATTCGAGGTTGATCGAGATAAGAGTAGAATTGACCTAAAACAAAGTTGCCATTGAAACTTGCTACCGCTCATGCACGCGGTAGCATCCCTCTTACAACACAAACATGCATTTCCAGCTCATACATCGCGCAAGCAAGAGCGAAAGCAGGACAAATAAAATTGTACAACATCAGACAGTCATTACCCACCGTGAGTAAAGAAGCGATAATAATAGCGCTCAGCACAATGTAGCCCTTGCCCGATAAATCCATCCTTGTTGTCTTCCCGTCACGGAAAGACGCAACAGGGATCCAGTCGCCTTGGATGTATATGCGCTCGATGCTCTGGTTGACCTAATTTATAGGACCATCCAAGCATCACGTCAGTGGAACTGCGAGACAACGACTTGAGTGTGGAAAGCGGCTCGGCGTTGGCGGCCGTGGCCAATCAAAATCCCCGCATCAAGGAGATGTGTGGGATTCCGCTTGATTCACTGCGGGACAACAAGACAACAGAGCTAAATCTAAAGTCAAAAAGTTTGGGCCCTGCAGAAGCGGCTATGTTGGCTGAATTCTTGAAGGTCAATATGAAGTTCAGTAAAATAAAATCTGAAAAATGTATATGTCAACATACACACACATATTGTTCAATGAATGCCTCTTGCTTTCCGTCGAACGTCACACGAAAAAATTATTGTTTCACATATTGCTACCGGTAGCATTTGTGTGTGCATATGAGAGAGACACAGAGTGAGTGTGTGTGCGTGTGTGTGTGTGTGTGTGTGTGTGTTTGTGTGCGTGTGTGTGACAATCAGAGAGAGAGAGGGAGACAGAAAGAGAGAGCATTTATAATGCATGCTCATGACCATGTAGGTTAACAAGATTCTGCGTGAGATAAAGCTGGGATTGAACAATATCGTAGATTCGGGAGCGCAAGCTATTGTCGCGGTAGCGTTTATAATGCATGCGTATGACCATGTAGTTTAACAAGATTCTGCGTGAGATAAATCTGGAATGGAACGAGATCGGAGACGCGGGAGCGCAAGCTATTGGAGAAGCACTAAAGGTATCTCAAGCGCGGCCGCGATCGCTTTTGCACCTTCTGGACCAATGTCGTTGTTCCTGAGGTTCAATTCCTTCAAAGACTTGTTCACCTAAGAATGACGCAATCACAAAGTTTTGATTGCAGCCTCTCTCTCTCTCTCTCTCTCTCTCTCTCTCTCTCTCTCTCTCTCTCTTTCCCCATGCCAGCTTTATCTCACGTTGTTAACCTACATGGTCATGAGCATGCATTATAAATGCTACCGGTGCGCGGGTAGCATTGAAGGAGAATGTATTTTTGTGCACAGGCAAACAAGGAATGCAAGTTAGAGAAGCTAGACATTGGATGGAACAACATTTCTGCAGAAGGAGCACTGCATATTGCGAAAGCGTTGGAAGTACCTTCAGCATATCAGCAATAGCCTTTGCGCCCTCTGGGCCAATATCATTGTAATGTAGGTTCAACACTTGCAACGCTTCATTAAGCTGCACCAACATATAACAATATATTTGCGTCTTTTGCTACCGCGCGCGGTAGCAACACACGTATCAATATATTGGGCTTCATAGGTAAACCAAAGCCTGAGGGAGCTGGATGTAGGATACAATAGGATTGGTGGTGACGGTGCCCACGCAATAGGAGAAGCTCTTCAGGTACCTGCAGTGCTTTTGCGATTTGCTTCGCTCCTTCTGGTCCGATGTCGTTGTATTGCAACTCAAGATTGGTTAAGTCACCTAACACATGATCTTGATAAATACTCTGCTACCGCCCATTCACAAATGTTGTTTGGCCTGCATTGCTAAATAGGTAAACAAAACTTTGGTTGAGTTTGACATCCGAAGCAACAAGATTGTGCCAGCAGGCGCCGCAGCCATTGCCAATATGCTCAAGGTACCTCTAACGCCTTTGCAAAAGCTTTCGCGCCATCCGGTCCAATGTTATTGTTGTACATGTTGAGCTCGCGGAGTGTCTTGCTCTCCTGCACATCACATATGTATGCTTTTTAATGCTACCGCCTGCGGGTAGCATTTCATAGCATGTGTTTTTCACGTGTATAGGTTAATCACACGTTGACTAGCGTAAATCTCTACAACAACGCCATAGGCGACGCAGGGGCACGGGCGATCGGAGACGGGTTAAAGGTACCTTCAGAGCTGCAGCAACGTGCTTCACCCCCTCATCACCGATTTTGTTACCACTCAGAACCAGGGTCTTCAAAGCGCTATTTTCCTACACATAGATGCGTTTTTTGTTTGCTACCGTGCATGAGCGTGGGTAGCAATGTCCACTGTTTTACTCCATCTGAGCGAATGTTATAGCCACTCAATCCAAGCTCCAGCAGAGTTGCATTCGCCTATTACATACAGAAGAGTTCGCTTTACCATTGCTTCCTGGGCCCGGTTGCATGGCATCGCATGTGTGTTTCATGTGTGCAGGTCAATAGCACGTTGACTAGCCTGGACCTCCGCGGCTACAACGAAATAGGTAATGAAGGGAAACAGGCGATCGAAACGTCACTGCGCAGAAACAATGAATGGGCAAGGCTCCATGAGCATGCTCAAAGTGCCATGCCGGAAATCTATGAAGCCTTGCAGCAGTTCACTCCCGAGATATGCACCTGCATAGCTTACTACAGTGGGCCTGACTGCTCAGTTGCGATTGCAGAGGAATTTGCGACTCTTTCTCTTCTCTCTCCCTCCTCTTCCTCTTCTTCTTCTTCTTCTTCTTCTTCTTCTTCGCGATTGTTCTTGTCTTCTAGATCTTCTTCTCCTTCTTCTCTTCTTCTTCTTCTTCTTCTTCGTCTTCTTCTTCGTCTTCTTCTTCGTCTTCTTCTTCGTCTTCTTCTTCGTCTTCTTCTTCTTCTTCTTCGTCTTCTTCTTCGTCTTCTTCGTCTTCTTCGTCTTCTTCTTCGTCTTCTTCTTCGTCTTCTTCTTCGTCTTCTTCTTCGTCTTCTTCTTCGTCTTCTTCTTCGTCTTCTTCGTCTTCTTCTTCTTCTTCTTCGTCTTCTTCGTCTTCTTCGTCTTCTTCGTCTTCTTCTTCTTCTTCTTCTTCTTCTTCTTCTTCTTCTTCTTCTTCTTCTTCTTCTTCTTCTTCTTCTTCTTCTTCTTCTTCTTCTTCTTCTTCTTCGTCTTCTTCGTCTTCTTCGTCTTCTTCTTCTTCGTCTTCTTCTTCTTCTTCTTCTTCTTCTTCTTCTTCTTCTTCTTCTTCTTCTTCTTCGTCTTCTTCGTCTTCTTCTTCTTCTTCTTCTTCTTCTTCTTCTTCTTCTTCTTCTTCTTCTTCTTCTTCTTCTTCTTCTTCGTCTTCTTCGTCTTCTTCTTCTTCTTCTTCCTCCTCCTCTTCCTCTTCCTCATCCTCTTCCTCTTCTTTCTTCTACTACTACTACTACTACTTCTTCTTCTTCTTCTTCTTCTTCTTCTTCTTCTTCTTCTTCTTCTTCTTCCTTGAGGAAAAGAAAGGCAGAACGAAGCAAAAAAAGAGACAAGAAAGTAAACAAAGGAAAGAAGCGAAGGGAAAGGAAAATAACTTTCAAGGGAGTAGTATAGGGTGCCACTTTGGCACACTTTTTCAATACATACCTCCGTTGAAATCAAAATCATTCCAACGGCTCTCCTCTTCATTTCGCAAACAAACAATACAGAAAGCAATTATAAGCAAATAAGCCTTAGTCTTAAAAGTTAATTTCTATTTAAATAATTATAAAGACACATATATAGGATGACGCTGTTCAGGATTTCAAAAGGTTGTGTAATGGTTAAGAATAATGAAAAAAGACCTATGGTGAAAGTTCAATGGAGAGAAGGAGGAAAAGTTATGTGTAAGAGTTTCTGCATAGCAAAAGGCAAATCAAAAGAGCAAGCATTGGAAGAAGCAAATAAATATCATAAAGAACTTGTAATACCTAAATATGAAGAATGGAAAATAAACTACGACAGTGAAAGAAAAGCAATTAAAAATGAAAAAATTAAGAAATGGATAATCAAAAGTTATATTTGTGAATGTGGAGCAGAGATTACAAATGGAAGTAAATGTAAGCATAAGAAATCTAATAAACATAAAGAAAACGTAGAGTTAATAAAATCTAAGGTTGAACAAGTTAAGAAAGAAGAAGACGAAAGATGTAGTATGTGTGGTTATATGGAAAATAATTGCCATTGCGGTTCAGGATATAGCAAGTACGATCAGACTTGGAAAGACAAAAGATTAATAGGATTTATGGGTTTTGCTACCATAGCATAGCCGTACAACAATTTCTCCGATCTAATTGAAATCATTTCGACGGGGGTATGGGTGAATTTTATGTTAAAGACAAGGACACAACACTATATAGAGGCACACAGGGACACAGGACACACCCCACATTTGAGACGGAGAAATTATTTTAATTTTATAAAATTATATTTCCTTAGATATATTTATCAAACATGGAGACACACACGGATAACTGCAAGGTCTACAGATTGGATAGATTAAGGGAATATAAGATAAATTACGAAATCAAGTCTGTCAGGGGTCGGGATGTGCTATATATCAAACCGAAGGTAAGGGGGTATAAAATTGATACACTGACTGCCCAAAACTACTTGAACCAAGTAAGAGGTGCGGTGTATTTCGAACACCATGCTATACCAATAGCGCCACCTTTACCTACGATTGAAGAGAAAAAAGAAATCAAGGAAAATGTCAGAGACTTGATGCGATATGGCAATTACGAAATCAAGCGAGACGACAGAAAGGAGCACAAACTTGGAATAAACGAAAGTATTTACAGGGTTGTGTTGAATGGAAACTTTCGGTCTTTCACTATGCGAGATGTAATAAGATTTATTGAAATCATATTGAACGACTTTTTAAAACGACAGGGGCAAAGAGATAAGGTTGATGTAGGTATTGAGTTTGTAGATTATTATGGCAAAGTATCTACAGGCCAACATTATGTCAATGAAATCTCGGTTGAAAAAGTTTTAGAAAGATTGTCGTCAATATTTCAAAGCAACGAAAGTCTTTATATGGATGAAAGTGGCACCAACTTTGATAAATTAAAGTTTGTATTAAAGTCTGTTAAAATGCCTACGGGCGGGGCAAGGCTACAGGTTTTGAACAAACTGGATGTATATAGAAAGAAAGGAGTAATCTGTATTACTAATAGCGATAACTTATGCCTAGCACGAGCAATCGTTGTTGTCAAAGCAAAAATTGAAAAACATCAAAAATACAAAACAATATTAATGGGGAGAAAGATACAGCAGGAAATGGCTGAGTCTTTACACGATGAAGCGAAAGTTATTAAGGATGTGTTGGATACAAGAAATTAATACATTCGCTAATCACATTAAATACAATCTGGTTATCGTAGAGTTTCCTGACCAAATCGTCTATAAGACTAATTTAGTAGATGCGAACGGCGAACGGCTGACTAACCTTTACATTCTAAAGACTGAAGGACATTACGATGCCATAACTAACATGAAGTCTATGCTAGGAAAAAAGAATTTCTGCGAGTTGTGTCTAAGAGGGTATATGGAAAGACATGCCTGCGACGCCAAATGTAGTATCTGCGAAACCAAGGGATGTAAGGGAATAAACGACAAGAGCCAGGGGAAAGAATGTGAGAAGTGTAATAGAAAGTTTCCAAACACGGAATGCTTTAATAACCACAGGACAACAAACTGCGATGTTAAAGCGAAATGTAAATCGTGCGGGCTGAATTACAGGAAGAATGACATACATAAATGCGGATATGCGAAATGCCGTAAATGTAAAGAACTGAAACCACTAGAGCACCAATGTGAAATAGTCCAAAAAGAAATCTTACCACCGTCAGAGCAATACATATTCTTTGACTTTGAAGCGACACAGGACACAGGCGAGCACATTGTTAATCATGCTGAAAGCCAGTATTACTATGCTAAAGAACCGCCAGTCATTCATAAGAACATTCAAGACTTTTGTAATTGGGCTTTTGACACTAAGCACAGCGGATTTACCTTTATCGCACACAATGCTCGCGGTTATGATTGTCAGTTTATTCTTAAGTGGCTTGTAGATAACAAACAGACACCATTTGTCATTTACCAAGGCGGTAAGATAATGATAATAACACATAAGAAATACCGCTTCATTGATAGTTTGAGTTTCCTTACGATGCCATTGTCTGACTTTCCAAAGACATTCGGACTAACGGAACTTAAGAAAGGATACTTTCCGCACTTCTTTAACACAGACAAGAACAAAAACTATGTTGGGGTTATGCCACACAAGAAACATTACGGCTACGACACTATGCGAGGAGATAAGAGAAAGGAGTTTTTAGAATGGTATGAACAACAGGTCAATCTCCGACGCGTCGGAGATAGTGTTCACAACCACTTCGATATGGCGAAGGAAATCGCTGAGTATTGTCATAGCGATGTTGATATACTTAGAAAGGGGTGTGTAGATTTTAGAAAGCAGTTTCTTGAATTCGGTATTGACCCGTTTCAATATACAACTATTGCGAGTTGTGTTATGGCTCTGTATCGTGCTAAGTTTATGCCTGTTAATTCAATTGCGGTATTGAAAGCGGAAAAACAAAACAGGATGGCTTCAAGGGCTTGTGTTGAATGGTTAGCCTACAGAAGCAGACTAGACAAAACAGACATTAAGCATGCCTTCAACGGAGGTGAAAAAATGTTTCAACTCTGGCAATCAAAAATATATGTGGATGGCTGGGACGAGAAAAACAAAATCGCTTATGAGTTTTGCGGGTGCCATTGGCACGGCTGTCAGAAGTGTTGGAACGGCAATGCAATGAATGCCAAGAAAAATAAGACTATGGGCGAACTATACAAGGAAACAATGAGAAGAGAAAAACAACTGAGCCAACAGGTAAAAGTAATAAGTGTCTGGGAATGTGATTGGAGCCTGATGAAAACCAGTGAAAGACTGGCCGAGGATACCAACGAACGAATTATGGAACAAGAAGGATTAAACCCACGAGAAGCAATGTTTGGAGGTAGAACGAATGCTCTAACATTGTATTGGAAATCACGACACAGCGAAGAATACGCGAAATACATTGACATATGCTCACTCTATCCGACCGTTATGTATTATGACCTTTACCCTAGCGGGCACCACGAAATCATCAGACCAAATGATGATAATCTCCGACATGTCGGAGATAAACGAAAAGATATGCGAAACAAAATCATAAAAAAGGAATACTTTGGAGTGGCTAAGGTTAAGATGCTACCGCCGAGAGGATTACTACACCCAGTCTTACCAAAAGCGGACAGAGGCAAGATGATGTATTACTTATGCGATAAGTGCGGGATGACTGAGCACCACGGCGAATGCAAGCACACCGACAATGAGCGGGCAATAACAGGAACTTGGGCAACTCCAGAAATTTACAAGGCCTTAGATGAAGGGTATAAGTTAATGAAAGTATATGAAGTATGGCACTGGAAAAAACAGAGGAGTAGCCTATTCAAGGAATACATAAAAACATTCTTGAAGGTTAAGCAGGAATCAAGTGGATATCCAGCAGGATGCAATACGGCCGAGGAAAAACAAAACTACATAAGCAGTATGGAAATCAAAATGGGTGTTAAGATGGATGAAAACAAAATAGAAGAAAACTCAGGTCGCCGTGCGGTGGCTAAGTTGTGCTTGAACTCCTTGTGGGGTAAGTTTGGAGAGAAGCAGAACAAAAAACAAAACAAAATGATAAGGGATAAGGAAACCCTATACAAACTAATGAACGATAAATCAGTGGATAACATAAACATTAACATAATCAACGACGAAATAATAGAGGCCAGTTATGATTTAAAACAGGATGCGGTCAGCGACCCGATTAAGACAAATATTGTAGTTGCTCTATTTACTACCTGCCACGCGAGAATGAGACTTTATGAGATGATGGACAGACTAGGCAGGAGAATTCTATACCACGATACTGATAGTGTAATATATACCACAGACCTGACGAAAGGCGAAGATAATGTAAAGACGGGCAAACTACTCGGGGACTGGACAGATGAATTAAAGGGAGCCAAGATAAAGACCTTCGTTGGAGGCGGGGCAAAGTGCTACGGATACTTATTAGATAACGGCAAAGCCTGTATGAAAGTAAAAGGATTTAGTATGAATTACGAGACGAAGAAGGCCTTAAACTTACCTAATATGTTAAGTGTAATCAGTTGCGGGCTTGGTATTAAAAACACAGATTTATTTGAGAAGGGTAAAAATGAACTGGCGGACTTGTTAGAGACTGAGGAAGAATTAAGGATTGCTAAGCGAATTGAGAAGTCTGGAAAAGTAGTTATAATAGAAAACAACAAGATAACGCGAGACAAACAAAAGAAAAAAATAACAAGCGAATACTTAGAAAAGATATTTAGTTTTACATATACGAAAAGACAAGTTATCGGAATTGTAGAGAATGCGATTGAAACACGGCCGTTTGGATATTAATGATGTTTAGTATAGCAAAAACAATATAGGTTTTTGGGTTATGAAGTCCAGTTACAACAACTTCATAATTTTTTTATTTATTTATTTTTTCTATAAAATATATACCATATACTATACTATGACAGCCCTAACCAGACTATGCGAGAAGTTTGAGAAACTCTCTATTGAAAATAAAAAAGAAACTTTTTCTCTTACCGATGTTAAAAAGATAATTACTGACGAAATCCAAATGATTGAAAAGGCGCGGGCTGGCAAGCCAAAGGATACTTTTCCATTTGGTAAGTATAAAGGTAAGAAAATTCAAGATGTAGCGGTTATTGATAAGCCATATCTTGAATGGGTTATGAAACAGCCGTGGTTTGAGAAATTTACGGACATTAAAAGTGAAGTAAAAAAATACATTTAATAAAAATTATTTTGCAGTATATATACCAATGTCAGACCTAAACACCAAACAGGACTACTTGAATGAAATTGAAAAATGGAACCTTGACAACGAAATAAAAAAGCCGACCATTAAATGGACAAAGCCCGACATTGTTTCTTTCTATGAGCAATACAAGCCCAATGTTGGGATTTCCAACCAATGTGGATTGTTCAACAAACATTCCACATTTGATGACAATGTGAAAGTAGTTATCCCATTAGAAAACGTGTTGGACGAAGAGCAAAGCACTCCTTTTACGACAGCAGATTTAAAAGAAACTGGTATCACCGAAATAAAGGCAAATGTAGGAGAAGAGATGGAGAATGCTACATGTACAGAAGAAGGATGTATATTAAAGAAAGATGTTGTTCTTCAATATGGTAAGTATAAAAAAATGAAAATTGAAGATGTCGCTAAGATTGATAAACCATACCTTGAATATTTAATTCAACAACCTTATTTTAATAACAAAGATGCGGTAAAAAAATACCTATGATATTTTAGAAATTAGACTTTCATTTTTTTTTACTCAATCCACATCAATGGTCTTGTATAAAATTAGCAATAATGTTGACATTTCCACCATTATTCGTAGTGGAAACCGATTTCTGCGTAAAAGTTAATACATCACTCGGAGACAGATAAATATCATAATTTCTTAGATTAATTTGTTGCGTTGAACTAGCATTAACATAAATTTTAAAAATCGTCGTTCCGTTGGCGATAGCAGTCGCTGTTGTGTCGGTATCAACTATTGAATATTTCGTATCTACATCCGCATACACTGCTCCAGTTAATGTTCCATTAATCACCATTCGCACTATATTCGTTTTTGTGTCTTCATTACTAATACTTATCAATGATGGATATACTAATGAATAATTGTCTAAGTTAGCACCAGCACTATCATATTTTGCCTTATTTCTTATATTCAATATCGGTCTTTTTGTGGTGTGAGCGACTTCAGCACCCTCAATTGAATTCGTTATGCTGGTATTAATAGTATTTGCCCCCTCAATGAATAAACTGGCACTCGCTGTTTTAAGAATTTGTATTCCAGTCTTTGCATCATTTCTCATGACTGCTGTAAATGGTAATGTCGTATTTCGCAGGCTTACACCTTCATTCGTATTAGCATACTTAATCATATGAACTAGTTGGAAATCACCAGTCTCTGGATTTTCAATTGAAAACTTAATAGCGCCAAATCCAAGATACTGAAATTGAATTTAAAATACATTTCCTACGCTCCAATCTAAGGCAGGCATAGCCGAAGTTCCATCGCACGGGTCGTCCCAATCTACTTGGTCAATATAATCTACAGCATTTCCCGAACAATGTGCGATATTCATTCCTGCTTGATTTTTGTAAAAATAAAAGCCATTGTTAAGGTCGTTTCCTATTCCAATAAATGAATAGTAATCTTTTGTATCATCCGTTGTCCATAGAGCAGTAAAGCGAGCAAGTACACCCGTTCCAGTTCTATATTTTATTCTCCTTTTACTTACTAATCCAGCATCCGCCGTCGCATTTGCTTGAGTTTTCAATTCAGCCATATTTTCCAAAAATGACACACTTGCTTTAGTTTCTGTTTTTGTCCATATCCTAGTATTAATGGTATATGGAAAGATTTCTTGTAATACTGGTGTTAATTGCGCAGTTGTTGTTTCGCCGAAGGCTGTCTTCATATTATGAATGTGTCCATCATATCCTACTTTTAGGTTAATGAACTCTCCTTTAGGATTTTGTGCGATTAAGTTTCGCTGGTGGGACATTGTAGGGCTATATTATCAAAAAAATAAATTAACTATAGAAAATTAATAATTACATATTACCTCACTGGCGGAGTTATGAGATCGTAATCATATTTGCCTTAACCTGAACCTCTCGCTGAGTAATGGCCACGGTGTAGTGGTTGTAGGCAGCAGACACGGTGGTCGCAATAAACTCCCATCGTCGCTCAGTATCAAGGCTTAAACCACTGATTTCATTTTGGTCTTTGCTCCATAGCGGGCGGGTATTATCCCAAGCATCAACCCAGAACCAATTGTATTTATACACATCGTTATTCAACAAGGCCGAACCCTCAACCTTTGGCTTCCAATACATATAGTCTTCTTCGCTCGCTGTGTCAATGTTGAATTCTTGCTGGCGGGAACCATCCAGAGCAGTGTAAAAATTGACAACCTTAGTAGCGCCACGATTATCGTTGTCATAGGCTGTGTTCTTTCTTTCTTCTGTGTTAAAAACAGAGTGATAAATCTTCTTCAAACGGCGACCATGACCTCTGTCAAATCGCATAATAATGTTTTGGCTTGTGCTTGCTTGTGTAGTATTCTTATAAACATAGGGATAATCAATATTGAAGTTCATGCCTTCGGGGCTAGCAATCTTCTGCTGGATTGATTGAATGACATCAGGGTTCGTTTCAACCGCAAGAAACAAGGCAAGATTGGTGACATCAGCAGATACAGCCATAGGCATGGTAGCATTTCCTGCGGCAAGATAAGCAGTGCTAAGACAAGTAGCGGCACCATTCGTCACCGTATAACCAGTTCTGTCAGTAGCACCCCACACAATCCGCATAGTCAAAATCTCTGGAAACATAATAGTCTTATCAAGTGCGAAAATAGTGTTAATAATCATACCCAAAGGAATTTTAACGTTAATGGCCAAAGCGGCATTCGCTCCACTTCCCACAAGATACTTCGCCTCGTTGTAATTAACATTTACGGCGGATAGTGCTCCAACTCCAGTCGTTAGAGCAGCATCATCGTGACGACGAGCAGAAATCACTGGCTCTCGCAATAGACCCTGAGTTGCGGCAGCAACATCGTTATTACCATCAGCGGCCGCACGAAAGGCTGTTCTAGTTGCTTCAACAACACTAACGTTAATCAAGCCGTTAGCATTACACTTTTGGAGCATACACCCCCAACCACTAGCATCGCCGTGGTTAGGAAGGTCTAAGAAATCCTTCAAACTCATTTCTGGTTTCCACAGCATCTTAGTTACCCTTCTGAGATGGTTAAGGTCGCACAGATAAACACCGCTACGGGTCTGAAGTTGTATCTGGCTAATTTGTGAAAGACAGTCCATAAAATTCTTGAATAAGTGTTGGCGCCCGCCGCTCTCATAGTATAAGTAAAACTCAAATAAGACCGAGCGAGATTGAACGGACGACTGATAAGGTCAAATGATCGTTCTTGCCCTCCAGCAGTGGTGACTTCAAAGGTTCCAGAGCCCTCACGTGGAGCGAGTTTATTCAAACGATACGAAGCACTGATGTAGTCAGTCTTACTGAAGTCTAATAATCCGCCGTGTTGAGTTGGCATTTTGTTTTTTGATTTTTTAGGCAGTCGTGTAAGTTGTTTAATACACAAATATATTCATAGAAAAAAATAATTAAATCAAAAATTAATTAAATTACCCCTACCGCGATTTTAACAAATTGAAAAAGGATGTAAATAAATTAAAATAATTAGTCTCTCTGTAAATCAACAATGTCATAACAACTCCCAAACCATTAAGATTTATAGCCTGATCGTTTTCGTCTGTAAGATAAAACCTATATACATTATTTGAACTGGATGATAATTTCTTACCATACTCCGACCCACTTCCGTCGTATATAACGGCTCCAAATGGAATATCATTCGCCGTGTATATTTCTTGTAGCACGTGATTATCACCTTCCCCCACTAAGTCAGATTGAAGGTATAAAGTCTTTTCTCCAGTTAGAATAATTACGTTCGGCGATTTAATAAAATCAGTGGCGAAGAAATATGTTGAATTTCTATCAAACCCCATTACTTCGTGAATACGGGTATCACTATCAAATATAAATCGCGGTTGAATACCTCCGTTATTTGAAACACTGAATGTTAATTTGCCATCTTCTGGTTCTATGTTGGTATTATTACTTGAGACGACATAAGTATAATTATTTGGGCTGTCTGCGGTTAGCACCTCCGACAACTTATTTTTTAGATTGTTCATTGTGTAGTTTCCCTCAGGTATCGTAATTAAAGCCTCATACCCGTCTTCGCTAAGAGTAAAAGTATTATATGGTGATGCCACAGAGTAATATGACTTCGGCACATGGATATGAAGAATTTTACAATGTGTGGGATTGTCTAGTGATTTTAAGTTTATTTCGTGTGTAAAGTCGCTATCTGTGCCAGTTATTCTGTTTTTGCTGTTGATATAGTAAATACCACTACTTCGCCCTCCCTTATAGTCCATGATATTTAGAATTGCGCTTCGTGCTGTCGCACTCTCGCTTATTCTAAACATCGTTTTTTTCTTTTTCAAAAAAATTAATTGGTTTTCGATGGTTATCAACAAACGAGAATGAGTGAAACGAATGAGAGTGTAGTTGATAACTATCTTCAAATAAAAGTATCAAAATTACCATACCCATTCTGTGCATTTAATTTCTCCGCTTCTTCTTCTTTTAAGTCTGTGAAACCCGAACTAAACTTAAAGCGATTACCTTTCGCCCGCTCCATTAAAAACCTCATTGAGTGCCATCCACAAGTTGAGGAAGTATCACTCTGTTGTTTTACTTGATTAACCTTCATTAATAAATAACTATCGGGGTGGCTTTTGTCAATTAGTCGTTTCATTTGTTGTTGAAAGTCTTCCGTTGGTTGGTAAAATGCTAATGGGTCATACACTTCCACTGACCTGTCTTTATCCAGACTTATCCATACGGCGATCCAATGAGACCCTGATTGATTGTGGTTGTCCAAATTCATAATAAATCCGTATCGCTTTCTTTTTTCTGGATTTAGTTTGTAGATTTCATCACTTGCTATCGCTCCGAGATACCATCCATATTTTTTCATTATGTCATCTATTTCGTTAGTCATTAGCCCGCGCCCCTCTCCTTGTAATGGGACTTGCTCTGGCTGTGGTTTTGACTCTGCCTCTGGTTGCTCTGGCTGTTGCTCTGGTTGCTCGGGCTCTGGCTGTGGTTGTTCTAATGATGCGGTAATCGTAGGGGGTAGCGGTTGGGGCATCCCTTCATCAACATTTAAATCCGCTGAAACTTGTTTATCTACATTTGGGTCTATTGTCATTTTGCTAGTTAGAGTTTTTACAAAATCCTTTTTATTCATTGTGTGCCTCCAATCTTTGCGGGCTAAGTATTTTTTTATTTTCGCTATTGAAAATACCTTATCAATTAATTCATTTAATGTTTTCGCTCCAGTGTCTACACGACGCTTGGGGGTATGGTAGGGGGTTTTTCCCCCTCCAGTACCTTTTTGTTTAGTAATACCCATATACTCTTCATATCTAGCGTAATCCGCCACTTTTCTTTTTACGTTTTCCACCTCACTTCCAACATCAATATTAAACCTTTTAATCATGTTAATAATCCACTTTGAAGTGTCTTTGTAATTTAATTTGTTATGACCATCATTATCTAGTCTCTTTTTTAAAGCCTGTGCTAACTCTTTTATGGTAATGGTTGGGTGATAAGTTTTTGAAAATCCAGAGATTAAAAATTGATTAATTTGTAAATTTTCAAGATGCTTACCCTTTTCTTCTGCTTTCTTTTTTTCCTTTTCAAGTTTTTCTTTATATTCTTCTGCTAACTTTTTCTGTTCTTCTAAAGATGTCGCTGTGGCTATAGCCATCTGAATATCTTGACTGGCTTTTTGTAAGTCTTTGAGACTCATCTTTTTAATGAATTTATCTGTATATCCTGCTAATTTCAGTGTTTCAATATCTTTCTGCTTTTGCTTTTTTTCTTCCTCATATTGCTCTTTCGTTTTCAATGGTGCTTCATCTCCTAAATTAGGTAAGGCTGGTGCTTGTGGTGGTGCTCCAAATGGTGGTGCTAATGGTGGTGCTTGTGGCGGTGCTTGTGGCGGTGCTTGTTGCTGTCCATATTGTGGTGGCATAATATATTGATATTGCGGTGGCGGTGGTAATGCTTGTATTCTATTTTTTCTGTCTTCTTCATATTTTACATCATCTATGAGTTTTTGCTCCCTTCTTAGTTCTCTGTCTTTTTGTTCTTGTCGTTCCTTGATATCGGATAGTTCATTGCGGTGTATCCTTGCTAACTCATCCTGCCTTTCCTTCGCATCTGCTACGTCTTTTCGTTCTAGCCTTTTCTTTTCTTCTTCTAAATCCTCCCTTTTCTTCTTTTCCTTTTCTTCCTCGTCATGTATTAACTCATATTTCTTTTGTAAGTTGCTTTGTATCTGGTTTCGGTTCTCATGTTCAAGACGATTGAAATCAGATTTGATTATTTTTTCTCTTGGTTTGCGGCTAGCCCTTTGAGACTTTGGTTTGCTAATATATTTCATAAAAAGTTTAACGATTTGTAATGTGCTTAAATCATTTGTTTTCTTACCAAAATTAAGATAATATTTTTTGCCCTTCTGAATAATATACGGCCTCCCGCTCTTATTTCTATAAACTCGTGGTGGACGGACTTTTACCCTTTTCACATTCTTAGTCTTAGCGACCATTGTATATAATTAAACAAAAAAATATTTTCAATTCGTTTGTATGAAAAATCATTTAATGAAACATGTTTTATCTAAACTTTACAGCACCTCCTCGTTGCTTACCATACCCAAGTTTTGCGGCAGTAGCACTAACACTACCAGCGTAAGGCACCCCAACACTACTCAACGCCCCCGCAGTCCTAGAGATTACCTTATTATCGCGAAGAAATTTATTAACAGCCAAGGCGGTTTTTCCGACCTTAGCCCAGTTAATCTTTCCTCCCTTTTGACCACTCTTCTTCTTTGATAATCTCGGACTTGTCCGAGATACTTTTTTTCCTCCCTTCTGTGGCATTGATGGATTGTATCCGATGTTATATCCTGATGGTTGTGAAATTATCACTGGTGATACTGGCATATATAACACAGAAATAATTAATTACAAATTTTATTTTTTTACTTAAGACGATAAGCAAAGTTTTTTCTTAACTCATCATCAACACTTGAAACATAAAGAAAATTAAATCTCTCCTTCGTCGCCTCGTGATACTTTTGAAGAAAGTAATCAAAATCAAAAGATAAGTCTAAGTGTTTATACACGAGTTCCATTTTGTCCTGAGACTGGCTTGGAAAGATTAATAGATAATCTAACTGCTTAATGGCTTCTGGTCGTAGGTCGTTTAAATACTGACTAGACATAATCACCTTTGATTTATAGTGCCTATTCTTTTTTAACAAATCGCTTACGGACTTATCTCTTAATCCGCTTCCTAAATCATCCAAAACAAAAACAACCTCTGGCGAAATATACTTGCTGGGTCGTTCTTTCGCCTCCGTGGCGCTCTGTTTCTTTTTTTCTTCTTTGCCAAAATAAAAAAATTGTGGTTTCTCTATTTCTTCTTTGTCCTGTTTTACTTCTCCTTCTTGTTCTTCGTCCTGTCTGTTCAGTTTGTCTAACTCATAATCAATGACATTAACACCATCTGATTTAAGAAAGGTATAAATCGCCATCGGGTTTCCCCTGTTCTTAAAGTGCTTTACCATTGCTTTATAAATGTAGTCCTTGTGTATCGTTGAAGCAATAATAACAATACGGGTTTTTCTGTCTGTTGTCCGTTTCAGTATTTCAAAGAGTGCTGTCGTCTTACCGCTCTTCTTACGGGCAAGCAAAAATATGTTAGCATACGGCTCATTGAATAATTTATAACCCTTGGCTTTTTTGTTTCCGTTTCCATCCTGCTTCACAGGCTTAACTTTGACATTGTTAATCTTAAGCATCTTATATTATTATCCTAAGAATTCTAAGCATACAACAATTCGGCCCGCTAAATTTCCTGTATCAATATTTCCGCTGTCGGTTTCAAGGACTTTAAATGTATATTGTCCGTCAGTCCATCCGACAACACCCAAATTATAACCGAGATTTGAAATGTTTGCTATATTACTATCCGCAAATGTTCCAATAATTCCAATTCTATCCATATAAAGAATTCTGGTTTTGGTTTCGGTCTGGTCGTTCATATAGTGGATAAATTTTACATTCATTTTGGTGGGTGTGAATGACATTTGAATATTTTTATTAAATGTTTTGCTTCCTCCAGCAAAATCATTGCTTAGAAAAATAATCCGCTGATATTTATAGTCAGCCATGATGTCCTCTATATTAGTGCTAATAAACTTTTTATTAATTAATATTTCTGCTCGGACTGCCTGCGACTTTTACTCACGTGTCAGTGAGAAAAAAAATGAGAGTTGTGCTTATTGTATTCAAAAAGGTATAGATACTAAATTTAAATGTGTGTATAAGCCTATGAGTGATTGGTGTGTTAGTTTTGATGAAGCCATTCCTTTAATTTGCTCAAATGATGATATGTGGTATATGACACATACCTATGAATGCTCATTTCTTTGAAGAAGGTGATGGAAGGCAAATACCGATAAGCAATGTCAAAATTCCGACATAAGTATTAGCGACCTCACAAGGTAAGTTCTTTTCAGATAGCCTTACGATACAAAGGGTTATAATGGAGATAATGATACCCATTTGAAATAAGTATTTAATAAGTCGGCTGTCGGTTGGTCTGTTTTTTATACAACAACAATTCCAGTTATCTTCCAATTCGTGCTCTACTTTTTTTTCCTCAGTCTTTAGTTCTACTTCAAGAACACGGGACTTTAATTCTGGAGTTAGTTCGCCGTCTATTTCAATGAGTGGCGGTGGCCTATGAAGTCTAGTTGTATTATTTGACATTATCAATAACGGACACTCTGATTTCTGCTAGTTGGTTTGCTTGGTCTTGTAGTATATTCATAAGATTTTTATTTTCTTTTTCTAAATTATCTACCCTATCTCGGACATGTCCGAGATTATCTGATAATTGTTGAACGGCCTTAATTAACGGGGCTATAAACTCAGAATAACCTATACCATAACCGACATCACCACTATCAATACATTTAACATCTTCTGGATTAACACTCACACCTTTCAATTCATATTCTTTTCTTTGCTTTGGACACGGAACCATAATTGTTTCTTTTATAAAACCGCCAAAATCTAACATATCCATTTCTGTTAGTATTTCTTCTAATTCCTGTGCTATTAAGCCAGTCCTACATTTCTTTTTGTCATCAATCATACGATAGCAAACTGGATTTAACTTATTAATAAAATCTAAGCCTAAACATTCCTTTATATCTTCTTTTTTTCTCCTATCTGAATATTGAATTGGATTAGACAATACCCATAATTGTCCACCACTTGCTTTCAAAGACATTAAAGCAGTATTTGAACTATTCTCCCATATGAACCCACTCGTTGAAGAATTATTCACTCTAAATCTAATAGCATAAGAAGTTAATCCTCCACCTACTCCTCCTGCTGGTGCTGTTCCTCCGCTTAATGATTTATTTGCTCCAGACTGAGACATATAAATCCCCCAGTTTGAATCACTGGTATCCCATACAAATATTCCTCGCGCATTCGTCCCGTCTGTTTGTCCTTGAATTCCTATTTTCGCTCCATTATTAGTTGTGGTTGTTAGCACCCCAGAGTATGTAATCCCCGCACTAGCCGTTATTAATCCTTTCGTCCATAAAGTCCCGTTTGCCCCGTTCAATGACATTAATAATTGTTCGGACGAGTTCTCCCAGATAAATCCGTCGGTTGAAACATTGCTCACTCTAAATCTAACGGCAAAAGAAGTGAAATCATTGCCTGCAACCGCAGACCCTCCTGCTAGACTTCTGGTATTTGCACCTCCCCCATTTGATGCCATATAAATACCATAATTTGTATTGCCAGTGTCCCACAAAAATATTCCTCTTGTATTACCTCCATTAGTATTTCCTTGTATAACTATGCTAGAGCCTCCTGTCGCTGTTAATAATCCACTTGCTGTTAGTGTCGTCGTTGATATACCCGCGGTTGAAGTAATTGTCGTTACTGTTATTGTTCCGCCATTTGTTATATTGTTTGAGTTCATATCCAAAGCACCATAAAACCGCATACCGCCAGCATTATTAAAACGGACAATGTCAGACGAAGCACTTTTATTGTCCAAAAGTTTTGAAATATAAAGTCCCGCCCCTTTTACATCAGATGCTACATTCGTAAATACATAACCTCGTTGGTTCGCGGTTCCGCTTGTAGCAGTATTTAGAGTAAATAAGAAATACTGATAATCTCCTGATGTCTGTGAAAAGAATATATCTCCTCCATTTTGGTTTAATATCCTCGCACCATTATATGTTATATTTCCGCCTTTAGTGATAGTTTGATTATTAAAATCGGCATTGTTCGTTAAAGTTAGATATTTTATCACAGTGCTCGCCCCGTTGAATGTTTTACTTCCTGTTATGGTTTGTTCTGTTGTTAGTTTTACATTTTGCCCGTCCAATGTGTCCGCATACCCTTTTGTCGCGCCATCGGCCGCTAATGTCGGAGTTCCAAGGTTGGCTATTTTGCTACTATTACAATCTAGCCCCGAAGCATTTACCCAACCGACTATTGCTCCATCAATAATGAAATTTATTTTTTTCGCATTTATTTCAAAGTTATAATTTACGCCCGTGCCCATATCAAGGCATCCGATAGTTCCTATATTGGCTGTGGAGTTAAAAACCACGAATGTTCCTTTCGTTGTCGCATTCGTTGAATTTCCTGTTATTTCAAGGCACTGCTAAATGTCTTAATTCCTGCTATGGTTTGGTTTCCTGTTAGTTTCACATTTTGGCCGTCTTTTGTATCTACATAACTTTTATTTGCTCCGTCCGTTGTTGCTGATGGTGTGGCTAAGTTTGTTATTTTGTTGTTATTCAAAGATAGTGTAGTGCCAGTTGCGGTTATAATTACATTATTACCTGAATATAACTCAACATACGAACCAGTTATTTGTATCGGATACCAAGTCGCTGTTGCTGTCTTTTGTGCGGCAATCATTCCTATTTTTGTATCAAATGCTATGCCGATACCATCAAAAGTTGTAGGATTGGACGAACCACTTACTTCCAAAGTTGAAGTAAATTTTTTATTCCCTGCTATGGTTTGGTCTCCTGTTAGTTTAACGACAGAAGCATCAAGAGTAGAAACATCAACACCATCAACAAGATTAACATTTGTTATACTTTGGCTTTTCATATCAATCCCCGCACTAGCATTTATTATGTTGCTGAATGTTTTGGTTCCTGCTATAGTTTGGTCTCCTGTTAGTTTAACGACAGAAGTATCAAGAGTAGAAACATCAACACCATCAACAAGATTAACATTTGTTATTGAAAATCCTCCCATATTTAAACAGCCCGTCATAGCCGTTGTTCCGTCCTTTGCTAGTTTGGTGTCGGTATATGCTTTTGTTGAAGCATCGCCGTCATAGAATGGTGCGGGCAGTCCGCTGATTGCTGTCGTGCTGTTAAAGTTTAAAACATTGCCGGTTAATGTTATCCCACCCCCTGTTGTTGGAGCAAAAAGTATGGACGAGCCGACAAAAGATAATGGATAGCCCGTTGCGCCGCCTGCCTCCGACGAATAGATAGAGCCCATATTATTGTTGTAATTAAAGAATAATTTGCCTGTGTTTAATGGATTTGAGTCTTTTACTGCCACATAAGTAGTAAATGTTTTATTCCCTGTTATCGTTTGGTCTCCTGTTAGTTTAACGACAGAAGTGTCAAGGGCAGAAACATCAATACCATCAACATTACCGACATTTGAAATAGCAAATCCTCCCATATTTAAATCTCCAAACATCATAGCGAGACCATCCAATCTAAGAAAAGGTGAGTTTGTGTTTCTCCATTGTCCTGTGCTATAAATGAGTAGTTGGTTATCGGCGGGTGTACCCGTTATTGTAACATCGCTGTGTGTATTAATTGAGCCATCCGCGGACACTTTATCATTATTGTCTTCATGCTCAGATATCCAAGTATCAACATCTTTCGTATTTAATAAATTAACTCCTGTTATATTCAAATTACCGCCCATATTAATGTTGCCGAATTCATCAACATTTATCGGAAAAGTTTTATTTACCCAGTTTATTGAGTTATATGTGAGATAACTATTCATCGCTATTGGTGCTGTAATGACTACATCTGTGAGTGTATCAATTGAGCCGATTGTTGTATTTCTCCATTTACCATCTACATCATTATATGTTAAGTATTGCCCGACCACTGGTGCGGATATGTTTGTGTCTATGAGATTGTATAGACTGGTTTGGTGCGGATTACTTGTATTGGAGCGGTGTTGAGTTGAGGCTTTAACTTCGTCGTTGTCCCTTACTCGTTGCTCTGTGTAGTATAAATTTTTTCCTTCTTTGACATCTGTTGTTGATTTTAAAGCGAGCCGTGTATCAAAGCGGTTATCAGTGAAATAAAGATTTACGGGTTCGGCATCTTCTGGCACTCTGTCTGTATTCAGACCAATAATATTAGTGTTGGTAAGGTCTAAGTTTTTTATGTCTAGACTATCAACAGCCAACTCATTAAGGCCTAAGAGTGATTTATATTGCGACATATTATATTAATAATTATTAAAAAAATACTAAAATATATTAATCTTAGTATAGAATGCCGTCCGCTGAAGCAAGTCGTAAGAATTGGGGTAAGGCTGTGGAAAGTATTAAGAGTAAAAAACAACATAAGGTTGAAATAGCGAAAGAGAAATTAGCAAAATGTAGAAATGCTTATGTTGGTGATGATGAAGAGATGGAGGAAAAGATAAACCGCATGGCTGAAATGGGTGTTGCTAGTGATATCATTAATGGAAAAGACCAAGATGACACACCAGAAGAAAGCAGTGAGAGCGATGAAGAATGTGATTTTACTGACATTATCGCTGAAAAGATGGCTAAGATGAAAATTAAAAGAGCGAAGGTAGAAACTAAGAGAACAAAGAAAAAGACTATTAAGAAAACCGAGCCTGAGCCAGAGAGTGAAGAAAGTGAAAGCGAAAGTAGCGACGAAGAAGAACCGAAGCCTAAGAAGGGGAAAGGAAAAAAGTCTAGTAGTGTAAGTGTAAAAGTATATAATCAATCTTCTGGTGGTGCTAAGAAAGAAAAAAATAATGATATTGAAAAATGTTTCTTAAAATTTTGATAATATAGGATCTTTGTTTTTGACCACTTCAAAAAACAAAAACATGGACAATAAGCACACAAATCAGCAACAACAAGAAACTCCTGAGCAAACGGAGCGAAAAGAAAAACTTGAAGAAGCGGGCGAGATACATTACCAATCAAAGCCAACTAAATTATGGAATACAATAACCTCTCCAGAAGCGAAACCATTAAGCCAAGTTTTTATTGATTTAATGGATATGTCAAAGGTGGCAACTAAAAAAGGAAATGCTAATTATAATTTTGGTTTGGTTGCTATTGATGTTTATAGCCGTCGTGGATGGGTAGAGCCAGTAAAAAATAAAACGACTGGATATGTATTGGAAGGATTGAAAAAAATATTTACTAAAGAAGTGCCAGAAAGAATTACTTCAGACAACGGCGGTGAATTTAAGGGACAAGTCGCTGAATACTTCAGACAAAATAATATTGAACATAGAACAGCACAAGTAGGCGACCACAGAACAATGGGGATAGTGGATAGATTTATTAGAACGATAAGAAATGAATTGAATTTAATATGGGAGTATAATGAAAATTTTGCTTGGGTGCCGATTATTCACGAAGTTGTTGATGCTTATAATAAAACATTTCATACTACAATACGAGCCGTGCCTATTGATGTTTATGAAAGGACTGAAAAAAACACTCAAGAAATATACAGAAATCCTTTAATTAATGAATTTCCAAAAGGAACAAGAGTAAGAAAAGAACTAGAAAGGACTATTTTTTCAAAGGGCGACAAGCAATTCAGTAAGACTATATTTAAAGTCAAAGGCCGTAAAGGCTTCAAGGTTATTCTATCCGAAGAAGACTTAGTTAGACCTAGTGAATTATTAAAAACTCATATTGATGAGCACCCCGAAGAGGAAGAACCTAAGGAGCAGTTAGCGGATAAAGTTAAAGAGATAACAAAGGAAAAGAAAAATTCTAATTTATTAAAATCATTAGAGATTAAACCGGAGAACATACGGAGTAGTGCTAGAATAAAAAAGAAAAAAGAAGTGTTAGATTTGTAATTTAATTAGCCAATCATAACATCTTTGTTTTTTTGAAGTAGTCGAAAAAAAGAAAAACCATTATTAGGCTTCTTCAGTTTGAAAGTAAGCCTTGTAAATAGTCAATGCTTCAAGGTTGTAATATGCACTGATTTTTACAAGATTGTCCATCAAACGAAAAAGTTTGACAGAGTTATCAGGATAGACTGCGAGTCTGTAGTCGGGAATTTGGGCAGACTTCAAAGAAGAATGGTATCTATACATTGAAACCTCTGATCTGCCTTCCTTGTTATCAACCCAGAAATTTGCAATTCCTGCTTCTCTGTTAATCTCATAATAGTATGTGTGTCCTATTTCTGGAATAGGGACTACACCAGCTGGGCGCCCACGACGAACCTTCATTTCCCTTCCAAGTCCGAGCTCCCTCATTTTATTCTCAGCATCATCAACCTCAGGATCTTGAGCAGGTTGAACTTGTGCTTGTTGGTCAACGGGTTCCTCCGCTGGTTCTGGTTGTTGTCTTGCACGCTGAGCCATCACCTACCCACATATCAAAAAGCACAAAAACACATATGTGGGTAGTGCCCGATAGCAGTTCTAATTATTTATATGTCCATTATGTGCTTTTTACTAATGTTTGTGTTTTTGACTACCAAAAACAAATTGTTTATATTGTCTTATGTGCGTGTGTGCCGTGTTGATTTAGGAGAAGTGAGCGTATAGGCAGACACCACACAACACAAACAAGACAATTTATAAACTTATTTCCATACTATTACCTCCTTTATTTTCTACATTGCTACCTTTAGGGACATAGTCAATATATTTTATAAAAGATTGGTTGAATGATAATGATTCTTTTTCTATGCCGTCATGTATCTTTTTGAGAACCTCGCCCCTGTATTCTTTTTTATTTTCATTATACCACACCATAAAAATCTTTCTTTCCTTCTCAATCTTCCTCATCCTCTTCTTTCTCTTCAAATTAAATCGCCTATCCTTCTCCACATTTATACGTTCGTTATTGAGCTTATCTAACATCATATCGATTGCTTCTATTTTTACTTGGTCTGGTTTCTTTCGTTCTACTATCAATTCAATTTCTTTATCCATTTTGTTTATTCTTTCCTCACTTCTTATCTTATACAATTTGAGGTTGGCTTTACTTTCCTTATTCGTCTCAAATATATCAATCCAATCCTCTACACTCCTATCTTCTAAGGGCACGAGGTTCTCACTCATTATGGTGAGTTATTATTTTAGAATAATGCGGGTATGCGGGTATGCGGGTATGCGGGTCTGCGGGCACACGGCATCATTTTGCCCGCACACTTTTACTGGATGCTGATAATTATTTTTTTCCTTTTGTTAGTAGACGAAAAACTTTGATGTTGTCCAAAAAGCTGTCTGCGAGAATTTATCGGGTTTTGGTGGGTGGTGTGGTTTCCTTTTTTTAATTTTTGGATGGCTCAATTTTTGGCGGATCGGTGTGATTAGTTGCTTTGTGAGGTGGTTGGTGGCTTATGTGATGATACTTTATGGTTTCTTATTTTATTACAATGGTTGATGTTAATTATGGTTTGTTTTTATGTTTTGAGTTCATTTTTCCGTTTTTCTTGTTGTGGATAACTTTTAAGACTAAGGCTTATTTGCTTATAATTGCTTTCTGTATTGTTTGTTTGCGAAATGAAGAGGAGAGCCGTTGGAATGATTTTGATTTCAACGGAGGTATGTATTGAAAAAGTGTGCCAAAGTGGCACCCTATACTACTCAAGGGGTCTCGATACAGGGTTGATACTTAGTCTATGATTTAAATATCATCAACTTACGAGCGGCAGCTGCAAAAGAACTATTAAGCAGCAGCAGCAGCAACCACAACAACAACAACAACAACAACAGCAGCAGCAGCAGCAGATACGAAAGAGATCCGAAAGGCGGATTATCCAAGAAACAGTTTCATAATATTTCAACAGCTGACTGAGTAACTGTTGTTCAGTGGAAAAGGGAACTTATTTTTGGCTAAACTAAATGAAGTTTAAGTGGGGGTTTTTTACTGATCTTAAGAAGTTGAACCGGCAGTATAGAGGGTATTAGAAGCAGGCTTAACGTCTCCCAGGCGTCCCCAGTTGACTAGCTAACCAGCTCCAAACGTTCTTTTAATAGGTAATTCAATCCTTTAGCTTCCTTTAAGACAAAAGCCCGCCAAACGAACGAAACAGTTCGTACAGGTCTCTACAACAAGTCATAAAATAAAAGGTATCCACACAGGATATATTGGCATTGGTGCCACCAATGTCACCCACACCAGTAAATATCCCTATTTCCATACTATTAATATTCATTAACGTATTTACCGGTTGTATTATCATAGTATTAATCCCATCACCTTGTTACTTCCCAATCTCTCCTTGATGGCATTCATACTAACTCCTAAACATAAACAGTCCCCTTATGCGCCTCACAGTTCACTCAGTGTTGCGCAATCCTCTCAATCAGCTTCGAGTACTTTGGTCCCCACTGCCGCTTAGTCTGTTGGAAGTTCAACTACGTTTACCGTTAGTAACTTGATTGACAGGATATACAGGAAGCTACATAGGAAGCTAAAAACAAAAGTTTTCAGAACATGTTGATACTTTGTAAAATCAAAGTACCATACTTGTTTTGATAAGTTATGAAAAAAAACAAAAATTTGAATTGTTAGCCGTTACAACAGTTTTTTTACTGTTTAGCCGAAGTTGATTTTTGGTAACTTTTTGGTTTTTTGTTCAAGTGTTTTTGTTTGGTTTTTCTTCGAAATTTCATAGAAACTTATGTTTTATTTAATAAATATTGTGATTTAACAATATTCTTTTGAATTATATTGAATTCTCAAATTTGAATTCAAATTCAACTTGAAAACTTCAAGTAGTACATGAAGTGGTAAGTAATCTAGTGACTACTTCATGACTGGATGTATGGCTGCGATTTCTAAGCTAACGCACTGGTTTTATGCTTCAAAATCCATGTAAATATGCTGAAAAATCTCGTATTAATATTATTTCATGCATACTTCAAGTACTCCGTGAGTATGTATAACGACTACAAATGTATGGCAAGTATTATGAGTGTCACAGTGACTAGTGTAAAACAGGGTCACTCACTCTGAAATCTAAGCTTCCGCACCGGTTTTATGCTTCAAAAACATTATAAATATGCTAAACAAGCTGGTATTAATATTATTCCATGCATACTTCAAGTACTCCGTGAGTATATATAACGAATACAAGTGAGTGGCAAGTATTCTGAGTGTCACAGTGACTACTGTAAAACAGGGTCACTCACTCTGAAGTCTTAGCTTCCGCACCGGTTTTATGCTTCAAAAACATTATAAATATGCTGAAAAAGCTAGTATTAATATTATTCCATGCATACTTCAAGTAGTCAGTGAGTATGCATACGACTACAAGTCAGTGCACGTGGCAACTAGTCACTGTACTAAGTAGTCACTGCTCCGGTTTCACTAGTCACTGTTTTATCACTAGGTTATATATTAAAACTGGAAGCACAATTATGAACAAATATTATTTATTAGGTGTTAAGTTTCAATAGAACTATTGCAACATTGATACAAATACAGTATCAATCAATATTGATTATATAGTACAGATACAATATCAATAGTAAAGATTGGTATTGCAGTTCATTAGCTACAACTTCATGGCTTGAGCCATATGAGTAGTCAGCGTTTGTGTTTGTGTTTGGAGCAAGAATGACGAGAAGGAGTTGAAGTTTTCCTCGATTCTTCATCTGAATTGCTACACTCATGGCGTCTGCGATGGTGTGCTCGTGACGAAGAATAGTAAGAACGCGATCGCGATCGCTTCCTTGCAGTTTTCTCTGCTGACTTCTTTGCTTTTTCTAATTCAGCTACAACATAAAATGAGTCACGCTGCAGTCAAATAAAATAAAAAAATAATAGCTTTGTATTTGTCAGCATCTTCCTGCATTTCGGCTGCCTTTTCTTTCCACTTGCCAACCTTTTCCTCCCACTCTTTTGCAGACTTCTTAGTTTGCTTGTAGTCAGCCTTTGCCTTCTCCAGTTGAGTTTGCAATGAAGTAACCTGTTGCTGAACATTTTCCAACTCCGCTCCATCGTTCTCCACCTCCTGAAATCGCTTGACCAAGTTGTCATATTCCTAACAAATCGTTACGTTGTCATGTAGCTGCATGCAAGTTTTAGTATTATGTAAGACCTGCTTCATTGCTTGTTTGCCTTTTTGAAAACGCGCCCTTGCCTTGCAAGTGCAAACGCAGTAAGAACACACTTGAAAACATATCTGAAACAATCGTGTACCCTTTCTGCGTTGGCCAAAGTTCGTTTGTTTTCCGTAAGTTGCTGCTTCATATCCTGAACCTGTTGCGCAAGTTGCGTAGCTTCATCGGTAGCATCAGCCAGCTTTCCTTCAATTTCAGTAATTTTGATTTGGTTTGCTGACTGCACATTCTTCAGTTCGCGCTGCAAAGCGAACTTAGCAGCACGCTCCGCGTCGAAGGTTGCCATCGTATCCTTGAACAGCTGCTGAGCTTCCTTATCGTCAGTCACCTTCAAGCTTTAACGCTTTCGCTTCCGCTGCTTGTAATTGTGCTTTCACTTTGATCAGCTCTTGCATGATGACGTTGTCACGCTGATCATTAGCTTCTTGCTTGCTCAGCTCACTTGCAATCTTGTTACTTCCAAGCTGATCCGCCGAGTGCTTCAAAAACTTACTGAGTGCCGGCACCAGCTGCGCACTGCACGTCTCATTCGTCTCACTGAAAAGTGCCAGTGCATCTTTGCTTTCGTAAAGGATTGCTTGAAATTTCTCAGGAACTAAATCGTGGACCCATTCCTTCCTAATTGAAATAACCCTGAGGTTGCCTCTTTTACTTATGTATGCTACGAAGAAAAATATAGCAGTTCTCGCGTTGACGATGCTTGCTGTAATACGAAGAACAAAACCCAACCAGACATGAGTATCGTCGTGCTTAAGTGCATCCTTCCTGCTATCGCTACGTACCGCTGCGGTAATAAACCACACGGCAGTACCTGGTTTCATTTTCTTTCCGTTGACGGAAACCTCCTCTAAAAAAACGATTCTGTTTCCTCCTGCCTCTCCACTTACAAACCTTCCACTGAGGACGTCGTATTCCCATGCACGTCTGCCTGATGGTTGATTGCTGGGTCCAGGGCGAAACAGTGACTCATTTCCAGGATGAGGGAAAGCCACCTACCAGCATGAAAATTCAAAAAATGACAACGCAAAAACAAAGCAAAACCTTGATTGTTGTTATATTATTCAACACCGACCCCTCTCCAGTGATACAAATGTATCTCCCAAGCCGATGAAGGACGCAAGTTGCTCCTTGCGCTGAATGTTCTCCCCAACGGGCAAAGTTACCGCCACGGGAGACAAGAAGAATGGCAACTGAAGTAACAGATGCTCTACCTTCATTTCGAGGTTGCTTTGAGCAGAGGCAACGTCGGATTGGTTGGTTGCAACTGCAACTGCAGCAGTAGCCTTGGGCTGCAACAGCGAGTTGAAAACTTCATTGGGAGGATCCACTTGCCGGGGTTTCATTTCTATTGCAGGCCCTAAAAAAAACCAAACAAAGCAACAAAAAAAAAAAAAAAAATTAAAAAAACAATAGATCATGATTATTAGAGGTGACCTGTATTCCAGTTTTCAATATAATTGGAAGCAGAACCAGCGGATTGCTGGGAACTAGAGATGTCCGACATACCGTTGACACGCTTGACCACGATTTGGTGCAGGTTGGGAGCGGTTTTCAAAAGGTTGGTGAAGTTTTTGGATGCAGTCAACAATTGCGACACGTTGTTTGGGATTTGCTTTTGGTTGGCACCGCAATTTGCGTATGTTTCTGAAAAACACCGGCCCGGTGGCGGTTAATTTGGCGCCAACCGATCCGTTGCAACAACGCAACCACTTTTCACCAAAACACAAATTGGCCAAGAGCGGGGCTAGACAGTTGCACCTTGATGTTGCTTCATTCTTCTTACACAAACATGCCTTTGCACGTATCTACTGCTTCTGACGCATGATTTTTGTTTCGATTGTTTTTGTCGTTTTTCCCGAGTGTTTTTTCTTCCCCCCCCCCCCCCCTTGACAGAAATAAAAAGGCGGCGGCATACTTGGCAACTACGCCAAGCAATCGACGAGCACTTTGAAGCCAAGGTGAAATTTATTTGTTGCTGTTTGTTGCTGTCACTGTCTTCTTGCAGTTTCACTGTGTGTGCCACTTCTTTCTGTGTCTTTAGGCCAGGTTGGCACTTGGCTTGGTGCAGCCCACTCCTACTTTGGCAAGTTTGGCTGCATTCTTCCCCTCCATCGTCTTCTGCACTACTCTCTTCTTCTTCTCTTCGTTCTTCTCCTCCTCCGTCTCTGAGACAGTCTGGTGCGAGTTGTCTTGTTGTGGATGAGGTTAGTGGGGATGAAGAAGAGGGTATCAGTGTGTTGTTTGAGGAGAGAGAAAAAGCACAAGTTCGTTCTCCACATAATCCTTCTTCTACCATTACTGCTCTTGATTCTTTGATAGCTAAGCTTGGGAGTGAGGCAGATAGGCTTTTTGCACAGAAGGAGGCAGAATCATTGATAGTAGAGCTAGCTAAGTGGGGGGTTTGCGGTTGTGCGCATTTTGGAAGATACACAAGGATTGCATACCTTCACACCTGCCTCCGTGCCTGTGCGTGCTTTGATGGGGGAGGTGCAGCAGTTGTTCACACTGTTTAACATATCTGCTTCATGGTTTGGTTTGAATGATGTTAAGCCTTTGCAAGCATTTGTTGGCATGAATTTTTTCCTCCACACCTGTTGATTATGATCCCATTTCTTTAGAGTTAGGAATGGATACATATGGCGTAGATTTTTACTTATCCAAAAATCACCCTTCTCACGACAGACACATAAGAAGCGGTCATGAATTTGTCGAACGTGTCACAGTCAGCAAAGTGTATGATGAGTACGCGAGCTTCTTCTTCTACTACAAGCAAGTCGCACCGGTACTCATCCTTTCTTGTGCTTGCCTGTCCACTCACTTGCTTTGTTTTGCAGGCGATTGCAGCTGCTATTGCAGCGGGGCAGGGTTTTACCACCAGCCAAAGCAGAAGCTCAAGCGAACGCAAGCGCAGTTGGAAGTGGCGTGGGAGGCGGGAGATGAGGAAGTGTGGAAGTGTGACAGCTGTTTGCCCCCTACTTTTCATGTACAAAAAGGTTCGCAATCTGTGCACGTCTGCAATCGTGACGGCGTCATACGCACCCATGCCAAGCCCGCGCAGAAGCCTCTCCCAATCCCTTTCCAGATCAGCCCCCGCATGGAAGATCAGCCCGAGGAACCTGTTTATATTTCAGGAGGAGCAAAAAGCAAGGGCCGCCCTCTTTGAGTTTCAGTTGAGATGGGGTTCATTTGTCAGAAAGCGTTTGCAGTTCAGCCTTCCCGGAGATTGCGGGTGTGAACCAGGTCCCCTGGGCCGAGTAATTCACTGTACGATTCGAAGCAGCCTCTCCATCTGTACATGCCCAGGTGCCCTCACGGCAGTCGGTACCACCCCCCCCCCCCCCAGACGGCCAGTTGGCCGACTACTTTTAAGCTACAATTTCATGTCTTGCTTAGAATTTATTCCTTTACTGCTTCAAGCAAGGCATGAAGTTGTAACTCCTACTTTTGAGCGAGTGCTTTTTGTACACTGGAAAATAAGATTAAGAATATCATTAGGACTCCGTCAGTCAGTGACAGCCAGCGTCGAGCCTCTTGGTCTCTTGCCAAACTTTAGTCTTTCTGGAGCAAACAATTCGGTAAATTCTTAATTCGACCCGACTCTGAGCTAGTAAAACTTGTTCACGCTCCTTCCCGTTGTGACTGGACACGTTTTCATAATCAGTTGTGGATAGAAAATCGAGCTACTAAAGTTTGGGGACGGTGCCACTATTGCCGCGATTTCAAGCAAAAGACAAATAGGTTAGCTGAGATTCAAAAGATCGATGGTAAGAGAGCTTTGTCTGATGAAGATGAGAAGGAGAAAAAAGAGTTGGAAATCGCTATCGAAAAAGCGAATCATCATTTTTTAGCTAAAGATGACATTGAAAACTTTTGATGAGGACTTAGAATTAGCCAAGAAAGATGTTTCTGTTGTTGTGATGGTTTGCGATTTTTCAAGAATGAGTGTTGGCGGTGGGAAAACGAAAGACGTGAATGATTGCATCGCTGTGCTTTTGATGAGTGATGGATGGGATGGGGGGTATGAAAAGGCAGTACGTGGATACCCTCCCCCACCCTGAAGAAGAGCAAGGTAACAATGATTTCTTTTTTGGCGGCAGTGGTTGTATGATATCCTTGAGTGATCAAGCCGCTTGGAAAAAAAAAAGTAATCAAGTGGTCAGATGGTGGACGAAAACATTTCAAGCAAAGGTTTTCGCTCGCCGAGGCTAGCCTTGTTCTGCTTAAGCATTCTTGGCTTGAACATTTTTCTTTGCATTTCTGGCCTTCCAATCATGGAAAAAGCCTCTGAGTCACATGCCTGTAACATCGCTCAAATGGTGGCGTATATGGCATTCCACGAGGATTGGATTTGGGAAACCGGCAGAGACTTGGGATGGTCGATTGAAAACAAACTATCTAATTCCTGTGCTTTGTAATTTCAAAATCAAATTTGCAGGGATGAGAAATACCGTCACAGTGTGATTGGTATTAAGGATCTCTACAAATACCATCATTTTGAAGCTACCACCACACCAGAACTTTTACTAGTCAAGCAACTTCGGCATCAGCCTGCCATATCATGGCGTATCAAAGTTGATCGAACTACTCTAACACAGCAACAGTTACTTTTTCATACTTGTGGTGGTGGATCGAAGAACTGGTGGCCTCCAGAATTAGGGCTACCTCCTGCACCTCGCCTGCTTCCGCTTCCACCTCCTGCTCGAAGGGGCAGGCCTAGACAAGAACGCCCACGACGACGTCGTTAACTATTATTGCTGTTGACATTCAAGACAACAAAAAAAATTGATTTTTCTGTTTTGGTTGGAATTTCAGTTTTGGTTGGAATTTTGATTTTGGGTGAAAATTTGAATTTTTCAAATTAACGGCTATATTCGTCCGCAAATTATCGTAAATTTTCGCGAAATGTTACAGTTAAATTTGAAAATTTGAATTTTTGTCACAAAAATGAAAAACTGTCACAAAAATGAAAATCTGACACAAAAATGAAAAATTAATTTTTGTTGTTGTCTTGAATGTCAACAGCAATAATAATTTAAAGTTATCATTTACTTTTACAAATCAAATTTTCAAATTCAAATTTAAATTTAAATGATTTAATACATAAATTTATAAATAAATCTTTTGAAACTATTTTTACGCTAGCACTGATATCATTAAGTTAATAAAACAGTGACTAGTTCAGTGTGCCACACTAAGACTTGCCACTCACTTACATTTGTTGTACATACTCACTACTTGAAGTATGCATGGAATAATATTAATACAAGCTTTTTCAGCATATTTATAATGTTTTTGAAGCATAAAACCGGTGCGGAAGCTTAGACTTCAGAGTGAGTGACCCTGTTTCAAGTACAGTAGTCACTGTGACACTTAGAATACTTGCCACTCACTTGTATTCGTTATATATACTCACGGAGTACTTGAAGTATGCATGGAATAATATTAATACCAGCTTGTTTAGCATATTTATAATGTTTTTGAAGCATAAAACCGGTGCGGAAGCTTAGATTTCAGAGTGAGTGACCCTGTTTTACACTAGTCACTGTGACACTCATAATACTTGCCATTCATTTGTAGTCGTTATACATACTCACGGAGTACTTGAAGTATGCATGAAATAATATTAATACGAGATTTTTCAGCATATTTACATGGGTTTTGAAGCATAAAACCAGTGCGTTAGCTTAGAAATCGCAGCCATACATCCAGTCATGAAGTAGTCACTAGACTACTTACCACTTGATGTACTACTTGAAGTTTTCAAGTTGAATTTGAATTCAAATTTGAGAATTCAATATAATTCAAAAGAATATTGTTAAATCACAATATTTATTAAATAAAACATAAGTTTCTATGAAATTTCGAAGAAAAACCAAACAAAAACACTTGAACAAAAAACCAAAAAGTTACCAAAAATCAACTAAACAGTAAAAAAACGGTTGTAACTGCTAGCAATTCAAATTTTTTTTGTTTTTTTTTCATAACTTATCAAAACAAGTATGTTACTTTGATTTACAAAGTATCAACATGTTCTGAAAAATTTTGTTCTTAGCTTCCTAATATTGTAGCTTCCTGTATATCCTGTCTTGCTTTATGAGTGGGCCCGGGGAAGTAATTTATTCGTATAGTCGAATGACAGTGTAGTTCTAGTCAATGCCCTAGTAAGAGTAACGGACGTAACAGACTTTATCAGCATTCAGGATTGGACAATAATCATTGTGGAATAATTACAGTCGTGCTGACTTTTATTCAGTTTCGTTACTACCTCTGAGTTGTCAGTCACAAGTTCTGCTATCTACTTGCGGATTAAAGTGTAGATTGTGCATCGCGCCGGGCTTCTAACGAAGTCTCTCAGCAAACCGGAGTGTAAAAGGTACTAGGTCCGTGAGTGACCGGGTAATTACCTAATCAACGGTTATGAGCCGCTGCCGGGGAAGCGATTTTCGGTACAATGCGAGTAGCATGAGACAGTTGATGTCTCATACACTGGTGTTTAGCGGAAACAAAAAGGATTTGCAAAGCTGTTATTACCAGATAGAGGAATATGCATATGGTATTAACACCACTCTCGGGGACATGTTCCATGATGTGTTTAAGGACCATAAAGCAGCGAAAACGAAATCATGATGAATTCGACAGAGATCGCCGGCGCATGAGGAAGGTAGAAGAGATTGACGAACCGAGAGAACCACATGAAGTGGACACAACAGATGGAACAGACGATGAAGAAGAAACACAACAACAACCGAGACAAAGAGGCAGCAAAACACCAGAGCAAAAGACACCGACAGACAAACCACCCAACTGGAAAGATCTCACAAAGGAGGAGAAGAAAGCATGGGAAGAAAGAGCAAACAGAAGAAAGAAGAGGTCGATGACAAGAACTGACAAACAAAGACGTGTATTTGCTGAGAAAGAAGAAGTACAGAGAAGAACAACAATACCTGCATCGTTGCAGAATGTTTCAACTTCTCGTCACCACGGCATTTTCGGAAGCAAAGGTGATACAATTCCTAAAAAGGGTGTATTGCCCGTTTGAGAAAGTCTGGATTGTCAAGGAAAAATACGGTAATCTCAGTGGTGCGGTAAGATATGTAGAGAAGAAAGCATTTAAAGAGATGCGACCAAGACCCACAGAAGACATTGACAAATATCTCACACCACTTACTCCAGAAGAACTGGTTAGAGACATTGAGAGGGAAAGACTTTGAACCAGAGGAGGCAGTGAACGGATTGCTAGAGAAGTTAGGGGAGCATGAGGCATATGGGCAGAACTATCTCAATGAGCATTATAGGCTAGCAGCAGCAAGTAGACCATCACATGACGATATGGTAGAGTCAGCGAGAGAGATATACGTGCTGTGGGCAGCTAAGCAGAAGAAGCTCAGGAAAGAACGAAGGCAGAACAGAGAGAGAAAGAGAGAGGGCAAAGGAGCGAACTAACTGCTAGGAGAAGAGGATAGAGAAGAGAGAGGAGGGAAGAGAGACAGGAACAAGAGATGGACAAAGACGAACGGGAAAGGGAAAAGGGGCGACAGTCATGGGAGTGATAGCTCAGGACAGGAATGGTGGTTGACTGCAACATGCTACAACTGCTACCAGACTGGGCATACTAAGCGTTTTTGCCCCAAACTGAAGTCTTACTCCAAACGAACCGGTCCTAAGTCATCTAACTCTGACTCCTCGAAAGGAAAAAAGCATTACAGGCAGGATTTAGGCATACCCACGCCTCTTCCTCCTATGTAGGCCGCGGCATACGACACCGAATACATGCGCGTTTCCGAGGTGCGGCTCGGTTGCGACAGCAGTATTACATACGTTCCAGAGGGAACACCGACTCTCGTGGCTGCTTGCAATCCACCTGCAGCTGAAGAGGAGCGGCGACCCAGAAACATCCCGCATCGCCAATCAGTTGGTCGACCCTGACGAGAACGTACCCAACACGTACCGGGCCCAAATACAAGGCTTCGAGGAACGGGGAAGACGGCTCAGGGCACAAGACAGACTTGGTTGGGACAGAGTAATACAGAATGATGAGTTCCGATGGCACAGGCGGACTCAGGAATTAGACTACATCTACCACTATCGACATGAGTGGCCGTACTGGAGACAACAGTACGAATACCAGCTGGGGGGGAATCATTAGAGACATCTACCCAGGCATGGGATACACTGCGCCACAGTATTCGATGGTCGGCGAGGAATTGTCTTGGTCGGAGGCGAGGGCATGGAAGGCCCGCCTGGACCACGAAATCGATTTACCAGCGGAGGATCAACCCGCCTGGAGGTGGCAACCACCATCGCCGTCTAGCGAAGAGGAGATCATAAACTACCTCGAGCATGAATGCTCCGACTAAGCATAGACGCGTTTTGAGACCCAGATCAGTGGGTTGTATATATCACTAGACACTTCTACCTTCGCCTCAGCGAAGTAGACACTTGCCGGGTGGCAATAAGAAAATGTCTGCAGACAACCAAACCAAACAAACAACGCCTAATACGCCAACCGCACCCTTGACACTGGCATATATAGCGCCCGTTCATTCCAACAATGGACGAGATTGCCCGGAGGTTTTCTTCGACTCGGATGAAAACTTCTCGGTAATCTCAGGATCACAGATCCTTCAGGGGGACCAGAGATGCTACACGTGCTTGCGACCTTGAACCTCGTAAAGTTTCAGGGGCACCAGCACATCAAGGTCTCAGACCCGGGAAAGCACGGCGGAAGGACACGGCGGACGGGATGGTACGACAGCAACATGACCATACCGTTGTACGTCTATGGCAGATCGCCATAGAAGGGGGGGGGGGAGGAGATAGTTCAAAATTCTAATTCAAATTTGAACTCGAAATTCTCCAAACTCAAATTTGCATTTTGTAAGCACCTGACGTACAACGGGAATGAAGGGTAGAGCCCAACGGTCACTCGGATCTACATAGCTCTATTCTTCGAGGAAAGATGATTAGTGCTGTGTAGAGTCGGAACACTGAGGACTCATAACGGTCACTCGGGTTTGCATGGCTCTGTTCTTCTAGGAAAGATGATCAGAGCTCTGTAAAGCCGTAACGGTCACTCGAGCTCTATTTAGCTCTTTTCCTTGTGGGAAGTGAACAGAGCTAGATAGAGTTGCCAGACTACGGCTCACCGACTGATAATGTTTACTCAATTGTGTGTCTCCACAGGAGCCGGACATCCATGAGGAAACAAACCTGGAGAGTAAGCTCTCAACCGACGATATTTACCAATCTACCCCTATTAGCTACGGTTCCCGTATAAGACGGGGAGGGGAGATTGTAGGCGCAGATACAGCTTCATTCAGTTCAAGTACCAGCACGTTGGCATCCAACCCGGAAGGCCCTGCACCTGTAGCAAGACCTACTGCCACGGAAACCAAGACTGATGAAGATGCATCAACCAGAGCGGCAGCAGAAGCAGAACGCATGGCCACCGAACTCGCAGAGGAAGAAGAACGAGAACGTGTGGAAGCAGAAGCATAACAAGCAGCAGCCCTCGAAGCAGAAGCAGAACAAGCAGCAGCTCTCGAGGAAGAAGAAGACGGCAAAGGGACGGAACAGGTTGATGTCCCCGCCCAGCAGCCCCAGCGATGATTCGCCAACGCCCCATTCGACAAACTCCTCTGGCGACGCCGCATCATCCCAGTCTTCGCCACCCCGTCGCCTCCTTCGCTCCAGCGTTTCTGGCGCGAATTCAGGCTACCATGTACATGCTATTATGCCGCTATGGATCCGCTCCCGCACGCCGCGCTATGTTCATCTTGTCGACTCCGGCAGGAGCACCGACAGCTGATCAAGCTACCTTCGCGCGCGCATTAGCAGTCAACTACCATGTCGCCAACACGCCGATTCAACTGACCATCATGCACGCCATCAGCAACGTTAGCGCGTGGGGAGACAAAACTACGGTGGCCATCATGGATGCCTGTTGGGCCCGCTTCGTTCGCGTCACCGACCCAATCCAGGTATGGTGCTCGCTGTCTCTTATCTGGTTGCAGTTCATCCGCGGCCTTATTCATGGCCGTCTGGATAAACCCGACACGCGGAAATCAGCTCTCCAAGCCCTCAACCTACGACGTTTCAAGAAGGAGCAACTCCTGGCATACGTCAACCGATGCATCACGTACTACGAAGCCTCACGCGTGACCGGCGTGACCATCTGCGACGGGAACCAGATTGAGGACTTGGGCCGCATGCTGACCCGGATGGAGCGTGACCGATGGAACCAGCAAGCAGATCAAGTCATACTTACCTACGGAGCCGGCTGGCCGCGCAACTTGGATGACCTTCTCCCCTGGGTCAGGACTCTTGACTCCAACGTTATGGACGATTACCTGCTGGGGATGGAAATCCCGGTCCATACTGATACCGACGACCCATCTACACATAGACGGAACTTTATTCGTCAGCGGCAGCTACACAACCGCACTGACCGTCGGAGACGTCAACTGCCCCAGCAAGCAAAGACAGTCGCGGAGAATACCGACCCTAACCGCCCTCCTCGACAGAAGCGTAAGGCTGACGCCATGGCTATGGCCCAGACCGCTCCCTTGCAGACATCGACTCGCCCTGACAAACGTTTGAAGACGACCCACCCAGTCAAGAAGGAACACCCGAACAAGAAGCCAGCACACTGACAGAATCTTACGGACGCCAACGCTATGGTGATCCCTTCGGAAAAGACGTCTATGTCTACAACCAAGACTGATCCACCGGGTAGGCCGTCTAAACCAGACCAAACGAAAACCTTTCACGGGCATACCATGCGCCTGCTGCAAGGAGCACAACAACTTTTTGAAGAAGGATCAGCTCCCCAAACATTCGTTTGAAGAGTGCAAACCTCGTCAACAGCGTCGTCAGGACGACGGGAAGCCACCAGCGGCCGCTGCTCGCAACACCCCGCGCGCTTTCCCTATGACTACTTGGTCCCGCTCGTCCTTTCCGTTGGTGCCAACGCCCCCGCCTCTGCGGATTGCGACTATCCCAACAGTTATCACTGGATGTGTTTGGGTCGCCAAACATCCTCTCATGATCAACCGCCCATTTATCGGCAAGACTACATGCACTTTGGATTCAGCCTGTAACTGTAAAGGCGTCGCGACGCCTAACGTGAGTTATGCAGCACGGCTTCACCATTCGGCAGTTACCCCCTGTGGAAGCACGCTCATCCGTCGGCATCGACGCAGTACTCACTGACGGCATTGAACTCTTCGTCTCCGCCAATCCGACGTCGCCGCTCCATGCGATCACCATCCATGTGTCGACTCACTTGCCCGATCGCGTTGATTTACTCTTCGCCATGGCCAACGAAGTGGCCGCACAGTTCAACTTGTCCATTGATGAGGCCCAGAGGATCAAACCAACGGACTACTGTAACATTCCTCTGAGGCCCAAGGCAAGACAGATTGTCTACGAAACGGAATTTCACCTCTTTGACACGCCACCTCAAGTGGGCGATCGTCAACTAGCCACCATCAGCTACGATTTTCGTCTGGAGACCTTGGCCGAAACAACTTTGTACCCGATTTCCAAGATCGAGAAAATCTTCCAGAACCGTATTGGTACACCACCTTCGGGTTCTTAAGATCTTTTGTCAACTTCGCAAGCTCACCTCTACGGTCGCACAGTCAACCTCTTCATGTCCGAGAAAAATAGACCATGCGATGTGGATGAGGGAGAGCTGACAAGAGACGAATCCGAAGACGAAGAAGAAGAAGAAGAAGAAGAAGAAGAAGAAGAAGAAGAAGAAGAAGAAGAACCAGAAGAGGAACTTAAAGCTAACGTCCCCAAACGACAGAAGACGTCTCCCGATCCGGGAACCTCATTGGCAAATAGCTCCAATCTGGCTTCCCCCGAACAGGAAGTTGCTTCAAGTCCAGACGTGGATATGACTGGCCAGCTCACACAACAGGATTACCACGACGATGCCCTTGCCTGGTCGGTCATCCGAATGACTCAACAGGCCAATCCGAGACGCAGCCCGACTGCACGACCCCTCTCTTTCGGACCATCGACGTCCTCGTCATCGTCGATGTCAGCTTCGTCATCGTCGACGTCAACTTCATCCTCATCGTTGTCAGCTTCATCAACTACCACGTCAACCGCATCGGCCCTTAGCCAACCATCGGCCCTTGCACCTAGCACACCGCAACTATTCCAGGCTGCATGGTCAGCAACCCTCCGTCGTCACAAGCCCCAGTCGTTCCTCGGGCATCCAGTCACAGCCATCGACATAGTAGACGGCGCTCTTCTGGTAAACGCGAACGTTTGGAGTCATCGGTACCTTCTTCCCCTTGCTCTCAAGTTCCGGCAGCTTCGCCGCCGCCACCTCGGCCCACCCAACCGACTACCAGTCCAGTCACCGGGTTAAGTAATGCATCTAAGAAGGCGCTCCGCCACGCTCGTCGGACAACACCCCGCGCATCTTCTAGCAGTTCGTCGTCGTCGTCCAGCTCTTCGTCGGCGCCAGCGGGAAGCACAGCCAGAGTCCCAGCCCAATCCTCGGCGTCTCACTCTCCGGTGCAAGGTGGCCCCTTGGCCATATTCTCGCTCAGCCCGCTTGGACCGTACAAGACCCGTACTCCCAACGCTGCAGACTGCGAAAAGGTTGGACCACCAGGCTGCCTGGCACAGAGAGATGCGATGACTCCGATACCACCGGCACCACTATCTCCTCCGGCCGACCACTATGTCCGGGTCAGCCCCACGAGGTCGAACCGCCCCTGGTCAGGATTCTCCAGCTTTACTGGAATACCAGGCCAACCAGATCTTCAAAAAGCCTTTGGCACCAACGGCTCTCCAGGCATGGACCCTGAACTTTACATTGTCCGAGACATTTTTGCCATGATTTTCCAACAGTGGCCATGACCATGATTCCAGGCACTCACCCGCATTGCCGTCACCTTGGCTACTGGATTCCCAAGCACTTTACCCTCAACCGAGGCCTATGGCCGGACACGACGATGGTGCAAATGCAACACCCAAGAGTGGAACGCCACTTCCCTAGGATACAACCAGTCCCGTATGGTGTCTTCCGTATCGAACCTTTCGATAGGACGCCTCCCTTCACATCAACTGAAGACTGGCTTCTCCCTTCGTCAGATTTTAACACCTTCGCTGACAGGCCACTTTTGGTGCGGACTTTCCTCCCGCGGGATACCCGTTTACCACGTGACAGTGAAAGCAAGATATACTCGCACACAGAGCCGCGACATTGGTATGGAAAGACACCATAGGGCAATGGAGAATCGACAGAGTTCTCTGAAGCCATCCGAGGCTTCCACCGCCATCACCCTACCATCTTGATGCAGCGTTATTGCCCCCTTCGCAATAATGCGCACGAAATGGACCCGGAGACCGTCGAGGACTTTACACGAGGCCTCGCCCTCATCTCGGGCACCAGAATCCCTCTCGCAGTCATCAACACCGAAGCCATGTGCTTGATCCGTGTGAGCACTACAGCGGTCCCTGTGATGACCCGTCGTGGCAGTAATGCATCTACGAAGGAAGAACTTGAACATATCTCTTCAGTATCCAGGAAGGTTTTACTATGATGTCACGGTTTTATGATAGCAAACAAACAGCCATCATATTCCATTTCAGCCCGCAAAACGGCAGAAACACTGCCCAACTCATCGCTGCCTCTCTAGTTGGACCTAACATCGAACCCACCGGCGATGTCCAATACTTCAATGAAGGAATGGCTTTTGACTTTTTCTTCCGCCCATGGGGATATCGATCTTCGTACCTCGGCCTGCTTGTGGGAGCAAATCCTAATGCATCCCCCTTGAAGTTGAAGTTAGTAGCCGTCCTCCAAGGAGAACTCTTATTTCCGTGGTGCAGTATGGAACAAATCGAACCTAAACATCTGCGGTTCGACCCGATACCACTTTCTACATCACCGTACATACGCCGTGTTTTTCGACTCCCAACTCGAGAACGCTGTTTCGCCCTACAGCACTATTTTCATCGTCTTCCATGTAATGACCCAATATGGCTCAAAATTGTCGCAAATGACGCTTACTACGACCTCGGCAGTGACAACACTACGGCAGGTCTACGTGCAGTGCATGAGCGATCCTATGACTGCATTGTCGATTTGCCGCTCAGTTTTTTCGACGACTGTAGCCTCACGGTTTACTACACTGACAACAAAGATGAACAGTTTTTGGGCTCATTCTTCGACCCCAACCATGACATGGGACAATCGGCGTGCATAACGAAATTCATCGGGATAGTTACGCTTGACGACGCCGCTACTCGCGACTATCTCCAGAAAGCACACAACTGGAAGGCTTATCCGGGCACTCTTAATATTAGGGATTCCTTCTCCGTGGCATCTAGCCCAGTGTTTCCTTATGGTCGTCGCCAGTGAAACTGGTCGACGGTCAAGCAAGGAGATCCACGTGGTACATCACCCACCCCATACCGTCCCATGTTCTACGGATGTCATCAATCCGTATTCTCGAGACAAACGCCTCCGCGGCTACCCCTACGGAGCTCCGCTTGTCCGTATGCAACCGTCACGCCACGCTCAACGACACTTTCAAGTCTGGCACCCGGGCGTTGCTTACGTTACCCATCACCAAGTGGGCCACATCCATCACCGATCAACCTCAAGGAAAATAGGATAGAGGAAAACCTCTTGCATTTCTACACCAGGCTAGAAATGAGCACCCGAGATCTTCGATACGAGAGATTGCTTACCCCAGAACCTGAGCACTCCCATGTATTTACACGCTCACCAGAAGAGACGCGGAGACACTATCGTATCGGGTATCCTCACACCTATGAGATCCACGCCAGATTTGACGTTCAAGCATCGTCATCGAACCCTTACGAGATAGTGTATTCCCCTGAGAAATCCGATGACCAACCTGGTTCTTCGTCAAGTTCCAGTTCTTCATCCAGCTCATCATCTAGCTCGAGCTCATCGTCGTTAGTGGTGGCCCCAGCGTCGCTACCACCGGCCCCAGCATCGTTACCACCGGCCTCAGCTCAGCCACCGTTGGCCTCAATTCAGTCGCAATCGGCTCCAGCTCATCCACCAGCGGCCACTGGTTTTGATTCACCGGCCGCACCGTCGCCACAGGTAACTCGTGCTCATCCTGTCCAACCACAGCCTTCTTCTGGCTGCAAGCCCAGTGAGAATAAGAAGCATAACGACGACGACGATTCGAAAGGCGGTGGACACGGCCCCTCTTCGTCTTCGTCAAGCAGTTCGTCGTCAAGCAGTTCGCCATCAATGCCAACGCCGACCCAAACAGCTGCGACTTTTCCTCCTCACTCAAGGACACGATGTTCGGAACACCCTTCGAGCAAGGATGACGAAATCGAACCTCATGAGCAACGCAGCCACCGCTACGATAACTGTGGTATGATCACCCCTTTCTCTTTGGACGCCTCCAAGTACAACAACTCTGCCGCCATCAACGGAACCCTTCCCTGAAGGAGAAACGACAAGTTTGCCAGACCTCTGCTGACCTTCTGGCGCCCTCGGGAACCCAAGTTGATAGTGTGAACTTTGCGGATTGCCCAAAAGCAACTATACCCCACCTTGGTAATCAGGAGCTTCTATACGATCTCCCTGTAAGCATCTTTACCTACTTGATTCACCAATGTAAGGGCACTCATCCTGAATGGTGCCGATGTGGAGGCCCAGCCGAATGCCCGACACGCGGCTTGGCTCCCCCGTCACCTAGCCACTCTGCCTCTCCCAATCATCGAGCTGCACTTCCAAGGCGACTGCTTCTCGACCATAAACCCCGAAGTCGCTGCCAATTCAATATGCTCGCTCGGCCTGGCACTGGCACTGGCTCAACTCAGAGATTGGGCAATGCGCAAAGTCAGGCCTGACAATCAAATCTGGAGCACTCTCCAGACTCTAAACAACTGAGGCCGCCTGATCCTCTGGCGCTTCTGACCGACATCGGCCCGCCCGTCCCGCATATTGATTCCTTCATGGAAGACTTCGCTCAGACATGTCCCGACCCTCGCATGCTCTTTTGGACGGCATCAACAGTCCAGGGAGCCCACCCGGTCCCATGGTTCTTCATCTCCGAACAACTTTGCCGCGACTTTCTAACCAAGCGAGCGGAACAAAAGGCGACACCGACAGGACCTAAGTTTCCTCCTGAGGCAGTCAACCCGAGCCTCACCAAACCCCAACAAGACCAACTCTGGGCCCTCATCCGCGAATTCGACCACATCTTTCAGGACAAGGCAGGCGTCTTCAAACACACTGTTGTGTCCCTTTGACTCAAACCGAATGCCAAACCAGTCGCAGTCCCATGCCCGCGCTGGACTCCGGCAGGGTGCGAATATCTTTCTAGCTGGGCTACGGATGGAGCTACGCCTCTTCACAATGCGCATGGGCGAGCCGCAGTTGCCCGGTCGAGGAATTCGAGGATATCGCGAAGGAAGTCATCCGATACATTTGGAACGTTTATGACTACCGCATGCCCAATGACAACCTTCACCTCCCAGTCACATGTCTTCCGAACCCGAACCATTACCGAGAACGATTCGCCTGCTGGCACTATCTCAGCTCCATCGACATGGTAGATGGTTTCTCCCACCTTCGCCTGAACCCGGACGATGACAGCAGAGATGTTTTAGCAGTGTGGACCCCTCTAGGTCTATTAGTCCCCAACTTTATGCACCAAGGTGTACATCGCGCCCCCGGCGATTTCCAACGCGTGATTGAGAAGTCATTCCAACCTCTTGCCTTCTGGAACAAGCCACCCCCAGCTATTTCTACTGCAGGCGCCTATCTTGACGACGTTACCGCTTGTGCGAACGATTTTCAAACGCACCTGAAACAAATTCGTGGTATATTCTCAAGTATGAACGCATCCTGTCTTCATGGATCGGCGCGCATACTCCGCCTGGGATGCTATGAACTAATCATACTATACAGGAAATGTAGCAAGAAAAGTATCGCAGCTGACACAGCGAAGATCGACGCTATCCTCCGAATAGCTGATCTCTCTGTGTTTGAAGTTCGATCCGTTCTGGGTATGACCAACTTCATACAAGCTCATATCACCGACTGTTCCCGCCTTGTATCACCACTTACGAACTTGCTCAAGTCCACTCACGCCCGACTGGCAGGTCAACCCTACTTTCGGTCATCGGGAAGAGCGGAAATGTATGAAGAAGCTCCGCCGCGTGCTTACTACGCTTCACGTCCTGGCTAAGTACGAATCTTTTCACCATTGTCGCCTTCGGACGGACGCTAGCCAAATAGGCATTGGTGGTACCCTTTATACTGGTCCTGACCACGACGCCCCGGTCATCCAATACCTTTCTCTCAAGTTCACGTACACGCAAACCCGCTGTGCGACCTACGTGCGAGAAGCATACTGCGTCATCTACGGATTTTAACAGTGCCGCTACTACATTGATGCTAGCGACCATGAACTCACCATCGTCACCTATCACCTGCCACTCTTGTGGTTGTGGCACGCTCGCAGCCACATGGTCGTCGGATGTGTTCTGGAAAATCTTAAGACTATCCGCTTTAAGGTCGTATACCTCCCCGGTAAACAAAACCTCCTCCCAGATGGTTTGTCCCGTGTCCCCTGCATAAGCCTAGGCGTCCCGACTCTCATTGGTGAAGCCGAAGCCACCCTACAGCTCCTCGCAACTATTCCATTGCCCAGAGCAGGCTCTACTCTCTGGCTCGCCGTCGAAGGCACACATACCGCCTTGGAAACGAAACTCAAGTCTCTCTCCTGCCGCATCATCCGCGCTGGCCCAACACTACGAAGCATTCAAGCCCCGTGGGACCTGGCTATTGCTCTTTAGTTAGAGTTAAAACGAAGGGGAAGACGAAAAAGACCATCCGAAATGAAATGGGAAAGGAAATAAAGAATATTACCAACCTGAGCTGCGTTTATTAATAGAAAATTGCTTTTCAAACTCTTGCTACGGTAGTATCATAGCTTATGTCCGCCATAAACCTCATTCTCCAAATAATTTTATTTCCAAAACTAGCAGCGAGTCAAATTGGATTGATCACGCATGCCGGCTTTGGAAGGACATAAGGTATCCAAAACAGAGTTCGAGGGTCGTGTTCTGTCCATTTTCCCCTTGACGTATAAAACATTAATATCACCACGCAACACCGGTGAGCCTGTAACATAAATTAATAGCTGCACGGCCTGGGTGCTGCTGCTTCTTGAGCCAACATCAAGAACATCTACTCAGCAGGAGCTGCTTCTTCCTGCTGTCCCTCGGCACTTCCAACCGCTTCGTCAGGGTTCTCCAAGGCCTCTTGTGTGGTAGGAACAGTCAAATCGATTTCCTTGCCAGTGATGGCCTTGTACAGGGCAATAACTTCCGTCGCAGTGGTTTCGAAGTGGGTGGTTGCGTCGTAGCTAGCGGAGATGAAACAGCCATCCTTGGTGGGATCGTTCACTGCTTCATATTGATCCGTGACCCACATGAACCTAAAAAACACAGAGTGCGCACGCGGCTCAGTCACATCCACAGAAGACAAGATATATGTATGTGTATGTATACGTATATATATACATATATATATACATGCATACAGAGAGATAGAGAGAGAGAGAGAGAGTACAATTTGTCGATGGAGTCGGCTTTGAGGATCTTAAGGGCAGCGCCAAGCTCGCGCTGAACACCTTGAGCACACGCTGTTCTGTCTACGTGCAGCAGGGGGATATCCTTGCCTTCCACCTCCGCACTCATGACAGCGACGTACTTGCCGTCGGCGCAAACCTTGTGGTGGTATGATGTGAAGACGACGTAAACGTCTCTGCTTCGGTTGGGGATAGTTTTGGCCGGAATGATAATTTGGGCAGAGTCTGCGTTGGTTCCAGGAACAGGTGCACTCATGATTGCGATGCAACGTGCTACCTGCCCAACTTTCTTCACCTTATCTGTGCCGGCGAAATAGCTGGGATCGGCGATCAGCTGCTTGCAGTAAGCCTCGGTACCCTGATCGGTTTCATCCTTAGGGCATCGCACACCGCGAACTCTGCCGGACTCATCGAACAAGATCTCCTCCACCGGCTTGTTCAACATGAAGGTCCCACCGTGGATGGCGCACACCCGTGAGAAGCCCTCAGGCAAGCCGCCAAGACCATAAATGGGATAGATGTAGGGCGAATTTCCATACCTGTATCACAAATACATGCATTTGGTAATTTATGCTAGTTGACATTTATCAAAAGTGTGGAGGGGGTGTGTGTGGGGGTGGGGGGGGGGGGGGGGGCAAGAAAAGGAAATCCAGTCCGCTCGAAGGAATGAGTCTGGGAAATCATGTGCTTACAAGTTCAATACAGTGGTTTCTAAATCAGGGGGGTATCAACTGAGAGAGAGAGAAACACACAGAGAAGAGAGCTGATTTCGCCGGATTGAAATATTTGGGCTTTTGACATATAGTAAACTATTTTCCCTGGACGCCCCTCACCTCGGAGCAATGACAACACAATATCGGCATCAAATCACAGAGAGGAGACACTCGCTTCATTCGCTTTCATGACATCATTTTCGAAACCGCCAAGTTTGGCTTTCCGAGAGGCGACAGTTTTCTTTTCACGGTGAGGGGGGAGTGGAAATCGCAATCTTTTTCTCGGTTTAAAGGAGGAGAAAGTTGCAACCTGGCAACTGAAAAAGCATAGAGCTTGACGCGCTCGATAAATGGCAGGGCCGGCTGGTCAAGATAGTCGTCATTCAAGTACAGGGCAATAGCGTGCCCCGTGAATGCCTGCATACAGTATGTAAAAGTACCGTGAGTGCCTGCACGCGGTGGCAAAGCAAATGTAGAAAGCAATCAGATCAGTTACTGACCATGGTGTTGTCATCGCATTTCCAGTACTCGTACAGCTGCCTGGCAGTGGTCTTCTCCATGTCCATACCTGAAAACCAAGAAGTGAACAGAAGTGAACATGTAAAGTGGCCCTTTATTGTCATCACTTCTCGTTAATTCCGACCTTTGATGTGCGTCTTCGCGTCTGAGTGCTCGTAGTTGCCGACAAACTGCAGAAAGCCCTTGTATCGCATCTTCTGTATCATGCCGAGGAGCTTGGTACTGCCTGCCTCAGAGACGCTGGCCGGTACTTTCTGGGGAGGTTGCCCGGCTTGGACGACATAGGAACCTGCTATACTCTTGAACTCCAGGTAGCGAGTCACCCGAGTATGCAGGAGGACTTTGACAAGGTTACCACATGCCATCAGGAACTTGGGACAGAGATCAACGCAGTAGTCGCGGGTGCGCCCAAATTTCTTGTCAATATCCTTGCCCTTTCCCTCGCCCGAGAACTTTTCAAACAGTTGCTCCAGGTTGAGCGAAGCGGATTCTCCACCATAGTAGGAATTGCGGTCCATCTGCAAGACGGACTTCTTCTCCGTTGCCATCAGACCACCAAGGATGCATTCCTAACGTACAGAAGCAGAGCGTTTCATTTCTGGACCAGAATTTTCTCCAGACGGAAGTCATGCAAGGACAAAGCTAGCTATTCCCTTTATTCTTAAGACTCCTGTGATTTCGATGTGCCTTGTGAGTGAGCTAGGATATATGTTCGCTGACTCGTCATTCTTAGGTATCGAGTCAATTAACCTTGAGCCCTGTTCCCAGGACGATATAGTCGTACGTCTGATCCATTGACGGTCTGCAAGGACAACAGCAAAGAAGGTTGGGACACTGTAAGGAGGAATCTAGTCTTTCCTTACATGACGCGATGAGCACACGTGCCGAAACGGGAGGTGTGGGGCGGGGAAGCATACATGGGAAGGGGACAACAATATGGGGCTATGTTATGGAATATGAATTTGTTAGGTCCAATTTGGACAAGTTAACGTGTCTCTTCGACGCTAACTTTCTCGAAGACAAGGTCCTTCACCACTACCGTTGGTATCCTTCAAAAAGGCCAAAAACTAGAGTATGCTTGCCACTTCAGCTTTCATCCCTGTCGATATTTTGGGCCACCCCCCACCAGAAACCAGTTTGGAAATCAAACTTCTTTTGAAGCGACAAGGACCTTGAAGTGGAAGGAGTTGGAATGGATGGAGGTAAGTATGACGCCTGCACCTGATTGCTTTCAACTGTGAGCCGTATTTGATTCAGGGGCTTCCACAAGACCTTACTTGTCCGCCCGGCCTCACTGACCTGGAGTACTTGGCCAAACTAAGTAAGCTCCTTGACTATTATTATTATCAGTTCTTCCCCTTCTCTCGATTCTTCTTCTTCTTCTTCTTCTTCTTCTTCTTCTTCTTCTTCTTCTTCTTCTCTCTCTCTCTCTCTCTCTCTCGTTCCTTCCAGCAGACACTTCTTCTTCTTCTTCTTCTTCTTCTTCTTCTTCTTCTTCTTCTTCTTCTTCTTCTTCTTCTTCTTCTTCTTCTTCTTCTTCTTCTTCTTCTTCTTCTTCTTCTTCTTCTTCTTCTTCTTCTTCTTCTTCTTCTTCTTCTTCTTCTTCTTCTTCTTCTTCTTCTTCTTCTTCTTCTTCTTCTTCTTCTTCTTCTTCTTCTTCTTCTTCTTCTTCTTCTCTCTCTCTCGTTCCTTCCAGCAGACACTTCTTCTTCTTCTTCTTCTTCTTCTTCTTCTTCTTCTTCTTCTTCTTCTTCTTCTTCTTCTTCTTCTTCTTCTTCTCTCTCTCTCTCTCTCTCTCGTTCCTTCCAGCAGACACAAGTCAACTCACACAGTCCCGTAATTTATTCTTGCTTCTCTTTTCTCTCATTGCATGTCCCTTTTTCTCTAATTACACATGTCCCTTTCTCTCATGACCTTATGCTTCTACCTTACTCATGTATGTTTCAATCTACGTGTGTTAATCTATGTGTGTCTGTGGGCAGCTCCCAAGGTGATTGAGCTTGCGCTACAGGTCTGTTGGCTCCATCTCTCTCTCTCTCTTTCTCTCTTTGTCTCTCTCTCTTTCTCTCTTTCTCTCTTTCTCTCTCTCTCTTCTTCGCTTTTATTGAGAGAACAATTTTACAGTTTGACTCAGGGAACGTCCACGTGAAAAGTGTAGCTATTAAGTCATACCTTTATCTGAGGTGGAAACCTAGTTATTCAGTCGAGCGTATTAAAGGGATTTAGAAGTATTAATAATATTTTTGGTGGCTCGGAGTTGGTGTTATTAATGTTGATATTTATGTTTGGGTATGTTGTGCGGTATGTAGCTTATATTATAATATGCGTGTGCGCTTTTTTTTTTTTTTTTTTTTTTTTTTTTTTTTTTTTTTTTTTTCTTAAATTATATTATTATTATTATTATTATTATTATTATTATTATTATTATTATTATTATTATTATTTTATTTTATTTTATTTTTTGTTTAGAAATATGAGCGGTTGTTTATATATAGCGGCCCCTCTTTCCTTCTTTTTTATCACTAAATGAATTAAGATAAAAAGAAAAGAGAGGGGGGGGGGGGAAGTTGGGGTGGTGCATGGTTGACCATATAGTCGGCAGATTCAGAGAGGTCTTCTTCAAGGGGCGAACAGGAGGGGAGTGTCTGGCGTTAATTTAAAAAAAAAAAATTAATTTTATTAGAAATATGAGCAGTTGTTTATATATATAGTGGCCCCCCTCTTTCCTTTCTTTTTTATCACTAAAATAATTAAGATAAAAAGGAAAGAGAGAGGGGGGGGGGGGGGGGGAGTTGGGGTGGTGCATGGTTGACCATATAGTCGGCAGATTCAGAGAGGTCTTCTTCAAGGGGCGAACAGGAGGGGAGTGTCTGGCGTTAATTTTTTTTTTTTGTTTTTTTTTTTTTTGTTTTTTTTTGTTGTTGTATATATAAAATATACGCATATAATAAGCAAGAAGCATTCGTTTTACATGGCAGACGGACGACACGTTCTAGATAAATATCATTTCATGTCATTTCCGTGTGTAGGTGTACCAGCAGATTCGGCCAGTCTGTACAGACCGCACCTGCAGGAAAATGATCGCTGGAAAGTACTGTTGCTCGGCCTAGCGCTCCTTATCTCTTTTAGCGCACACGCGTGGCTCGTGTGCGTGTCGCTTGACATGTGGGATGGTGATGGTGTGTCAGGTATGAGTACCAATGGAAACACCACCTTAGGAGCAAGAAATCCAGGTTTTCCCCTTGCATTAAATAACACGAGCCAATGGGTCGGTTGAAAATGGGTGGGAAGGTTGCGAGGTAGAAAGATAGGTTGGGTACGTTCCCAAGCCATGCTCTTGTCTAAAAAGATTGCATGCACAGACCCATAGACTGGTTGTAGGCAGAATATGAAGATAGATAGATAGATAGATAGATAGATAGATAGATAGAGATTGCATCCACAGACCCATAGACCGGTGGTAGGTCGGCAGAATATGAAGATAGATAGATAGATAGATATGTTTGGTCTATCAGCTCTGCATATCCGAAGACATAGATCCATTCCACCCCGCCACCAGTTGGTGGCTGGGTAGCGGGCTGGGAGATGATAGATAGATAGATAGATGGACAGATAGATAGATAGATAGATAGATAGATAGATAGATAGATGTATATATATATACAAATATATATATATATATAGAGAGAGAGATAGATAGATAGATAGATACATAGATAGATAGATAGATAGATAGATAGATAGATAGATAGATAGATAGATAGATAGATAGGATAGGATAGGATAGGACAGGACAGGACAGGACAGGACAGGACAGTTTAGGACAGGTTAGGACAGGTTAGGACAGGACAGGACAGGACAGGATAGGACAGGATAGGATAGGATGATAGGATAGGATAGGATAGGATAGGATAGGATAGGATAGGATGGGATGGGATGGGATGGGGATGGGGATGGGGATTAGGATGGGGATTAGGATTAGGATTAGGATTAGGATTAGGATTGGGATTGGGATTGGGATTGGGATTG